>CAUIVZ010000012.1:11418420-11563177 GCA_961763995.1 Juglans cinerea | reverse complement strand
TCCCTTGAACCCACAGTCAATTTGAAAACTCCCCAAGAAAGCCAAAATCAAGTCAATGGATGGAGAACCTAGACCCGATGAGAACTCGTTTCAAGAACCTAGATTATATTAAAATCTAGACCCGTTGAAGAACCCGTCTCAAGAACCCAGATTACAAAGGAGGAACGCCACAAAGGTTGTGATTTACCTTTGATAAGTTCAAAAGTTCAAGTAAGAACAAGAGGAGATAAACTCAACTCACAATGAATAAATTCATCAAATTTCATAAACTTCATAAACTGATTAGAATGAGGCTACATTGAGTATTTAAAGCAAAACCTAATGAAACCCTTACCAAAATAAACCCCCATCTTCCAAAAGTGCCCCCGGATGAACAGTGCCTCGGCTACAGTGCCACGCTACAGTAACTCGGCTACAGTAACCCTAACCCTAGTTCAATAAAATAATAACTTTCCCAACATGCCCTTGCATAGGCCCCCTTAAGTGCTTCCCATAATAAACTCAATTATTCTAAACTAATAACATAAGTTCTTTAAATGAATTAAATAAGTTGAAACCCTTCAAGAGCTCAAAGCCTTTAAGTCTTGTCGTTGCCCTCTTCCGTAGCTAATCAAATGAATTAAAACTAGATATTCATCCTTCAAGCCCCATCTTGAATGTTGGGCTCTTGCTAAATTTGTCCCAAGTGGATTGCATCAATCCTTGCATTGTCTCCTTGATCTTCTTGGCCCATCTGGAAGTTGCAAATGATCTTTAAGACTAGGCCTATCTTGGTTCCCATCATTCCCCCTCTCCTCAAAAGGATTCGACCTCGAATCTCCACCTGGATCAAAGGAAAAGTGGTTAGTAACATTGAAAATAGTAGAAACATGATACTTACCTGGAAGATCCATTAGATATGCATTTTCATTAATTTGTTCAAGAATTTGGAATAGTCCATTCAAGCTACTCCTATAATCAACTAGTAAAGACTTTAAATCTAAAGGAGGAAATGGATTAAGTCTATAAACAATTTCAATTGGTGAAAATTTAGTAGTAGCATGAACACTCCAATTATATGTAAACTCAATGAATGGCAAACAATACTCCTACAAATGTTCATGAAGCACATCTAAAGTCTTCCTCGAATCAAAATGACCACTCCAATATGTGAACTCAAATAATGGCAAATGAAACTCCCGCAAAAGTTCATGCAACAAGTCAATGAATGGCAAATGATACTCCCACAAATGTTCATGCAACACGTCTGAAATCTTATTTTCACCAAAATGACCACTCCAATTATATGCAAACTCAATGAAATGCAAATGATACTGCCGCAAATGTTCATGCAACACGTCAATGTATGGCAAATGATACTCCCACCAACGTTCGTGCAATACATCAATGAATGACAAATGATACTTCCACAAACGTTCGTGTAACACGTCTTTGAATGGCAAATGATATTCCCACAAACATTCATGCAACACAACAAAAGCCTTCCTTACACCAAGGTTACCCAACAAACCACCATGTCCATCACACACAAGCAACTTCAGCATAAAACTAGTAGGCACACAAAATCTATTCTTTCTAAACAAGTATCAATCTAATTTATAGAACTTACCAAAAGATGCTTTCTCACATGTTCCATACATACTAGCAAAGTCATCATCATTAGCATGAAATTCCTTATCATATTCAAGTCTCAACAATTTTGCATCTAAAATGAAGACAACGACATACCTTCTTGCTAAAGCATCAACCACAAAATTTTTCATACCTTGTGTGTATTTGAATATATGAGGAAAAGTCTCAATACAATCCTCCCGCTTAGCATGCATTTAGTCAACAACTTACCTTGTCCTTTTAAGTGTATTAATGACTCATGTTTTTCCAAGAAAGGTCGGTTAGGAATTGTCGCACCTGGCACAAAATCAATGTAGTGCTCTATCTCCCTAATAGGTGGCATTCCACTAAATACACCACTTGGAAACACGACCTCATATCCCTGCAACAAAGAGATAACAATACTAGGCAAACATACGTCAAGTTCGTTAGGATTAAGACTTGCCTTAGCATAAAAACTCACTTTTCTCTTTGTTTTTCTCTCACTTTCTTCACACTCTCTTTTCTTTCTACTCTCTTTTTCTTTTCCACTCTCTTTTTTCCTTTCACACACTTTTTTCTTTTCACTCTCTTTTTTTCTGTCACTCTCTTTTTCTTCATCTTTTTTTGTACTCCCGAACTCACAATTATTTTTCTACTCATTCTCTCTTGTGCTTGAGGTCTTATTCTCACCCTCTTCTTTTTTCTCTCTCATTTTTCTCTCTTTCTCCATTTCAGTCTCACTATTTCTTTTCTTCTCAATCTCTCATCTTCACTCTTGTTTTTCAGCTCAATCTCACTTTCACTCATGGACATGTGTTGGAGTTAAAGGAGCAAGTTTGATTGTTTTTCCATCCTTTTCAAAACTGTACATGATCCTTAACTCATCATGGATCACATTCCTATCATACTCCCATGGCTTCCTTAATAAAATATGACCAGCATGCATAGGCACAACATCACAAAGGACCATATCCTGATATTTCCCAATTGAAAAAGAAACTAGCACTTGCTTATTTACCCTAACCTCCCCACAATCACTCAATCACTGCAACATGTATGGTCTAGGGTGTTTCAAGGTACGTAAATTCAATTTCTCAACTAAAGTAGTGCTAGCCAAATTAATACAACTTCTCAAATCAATGACCATACTACATACCTTGTTGTTGATGTGGCATCTAGTATGAAAAACGTTCTCACTCTGCTGCTCTGTATCATTCATCTTAATTTGTGTATTGAGTGCACGCCTAGCAACAAGAGACTCACCATACTCTTCTTTCTCATACCCATTCTCAATACTAGGCTCATGTCGCCTCCTACCTCTCTCACCTTGCAAATTTCTAATTACTTTTTCTTGATTATCCATCCTATCCCTCACTTCACCCAATACCAAGTTCAACCGCTCAAACTGTTGTTGCATGGCTTGCAACACAAAAGATGAGTTATCTGCCACACTGTTTGGTGATGAGTCACTTCTATGAGACATCATAATATGCTGCACAAAAAGAATGTTAGTGAAAAACCTCACACACTCCCTTACGTGTTTACACTCAAATAATGGCACTCTACTCGTGTTTCACTCTTAATGGCTTTTTCCCGATAATAGTCTCACACCCTCTTGCCTTTTACCTCAATAGTTTTCCCGCTCAAGTTCTTTAAGAACTAGTTGAATTAAATCAAGACAATACAACCTTGTATTATTCCAACCAGTAATATAGATCAAAGAAACAAGGAATGAATAAAATGACACGAGACTCAAGGAATTTATACTGGGGAAGAGTAATTATAAAACAAGATACCAACTAGAAAGATGTAATCAGCTCCTATGATGATAAAAGCTCAATCAACAAATACTTTCTTTCTCTTTGTTGAAACTATGTAGCAACTTTGAATATGCTACCTTCTCTTTTCTTCTTCTTCTTCCTCTTCTTTTTCTTCGAATTTTCTTTTCTTTTCTTTTCCTTTCTTTTCTCTAATTCAAACACAAATAGCAATATTCAATTGTGAAAACCAAACAATTGAATTCAAGCACACAAGCATGGACAATAAAGTAAAAGAGAATCAATGGAAGCACACTCCAAGCAATTAACAAACTTAGAGATGCAGGAAACCCTAGAATTTTGAAACCCTAGGTGATACAATTTTCAGCCAAACCCAAAACCCTAAGAATTTCGGCAGCCTACTTTTTGTTTCTATTTTTTTTTTTTGGCAACCCTAGAACAATGAAGCCCTAGAATTAAATTAAAGGATGCTAAAATTAAAAGATAGAATCAGACCTGATTGGAAACCTTGCTGTGAATACCAAATGATATGAACCCGCGGGAACAGGATTCCTTAAAACCACAATCAATTTGAAAACTCCCGAAGAAAGCCAAAATCAAGTCAATGGATGGAGAACCTAGACCCAATGAGAACGCGTTTCAAGAACCGTCAATGGATGGAGAACCTAGACCCAATGAAAACTTGTTTCAAGAACCTAGATTATATTAAAATCTAGACCCGTTGAAGAACTCGTCTCAAGAACCCAGATTACAAAGGAGGAACGCTACAAAGGTTGTGATTTACCTTTGATAAGTTCAAAAGTTCAATCAAGAACAAGAGGAGTAAAACTCAACTCACAATGAATAAAGCAAAACCTAATGAAACCCTAGCCAAAATAAACTCCCATCTTCCAAAAGTACCCCTGGATGAATAGTGCCACGGCTATAGTGCCGCGCTACAGTAACTCAGCTACAGTGACCCTAATCCTAGTTCAATGAAATAATAACTTTCCCAACATGCCCTTGCATAGGCCCCCTTAAGTGCTTCTCATAATAAACTCAATTATTCTAAACTAATAACATAAGTTCTTTAAATGAATTAAATAAGTTGAAACCCTTCAAGAGCTCAAAGCCTTTAAGTCTTGTTGTTGCCCTCTTCCGTAGCTAATCAAATGAATTAAAACTGGATCTTCATCCTTCAAGCCCCATCTTGAATGTTGGGCTCTTGCTAAACTTGTCCCAAATAGATTGCATCAATCCTTGCATTGTCTCCTTAATCTTCTTGGCCCATCTGGAAGTTGCAAATGATCTTTAAGACTAGGCCCATCTTGGTTCCCATCAACGTGTACACCCACCAGTGTTAAGTGTCATAACATGTTGACTTCGCTCCGGCGTTCTTTAAAAAAAACTCATTCGAAGCCTGTTAACTATTATTTGTCAACCTAGAGGTTACCACTCCATTATGAAACACCACAGAGTGGACAGAGAAGCTCCACTAGGATAATTCTCCATCCCGGCCTTTGGGGTCGTGAAAAAAATGATTTTCATGACATATGTGATATGAACCCGCGGGAATGGAATCCACGGGAATGGAATCCCTTGAACCCACAGTCAATTTGAAAACTACCCAAGAAAGCCAAAATCAAGTCAGTGAATGGAGAACCTAGACCCGATGAGCACTCGTTTCAAGAACCTAGATTATATTAAAATCTAGACCCGTTGAAGAACACATCTCAAGAACCCATATTACAAATGAGGAACGCCACAAAGGTTGTGATTTACCTTTGATAAGTTCAAAAGTTCAATTAAGAACAAGAGGAGTAAAACTCAACTCACAATGAATAAATTCATCAAATTTCATAAACTTCATAAAAACTTATGAAAATGAGGCTACAAAGAGTATTTAAACCAAAACCTAATTAAAACCCTAGATAAAATAAAACCTCATCTTCCAAAAATAACCCTGAGTGAACAGTGCCGCGGCTACAGTACGGTGCTACAGTAACTCGGCTACAGTAACCCTAACTCTAGTTCAATAAAATAATAAATTTCCCAACATGCCCTTACATAGGCATAAACCCAATTATTCTAACCAAATAAAATAGGTCCTTGAAATTAATTAAATAAGTTGAAAGCCTTCAAGTGTCCAAAGCCTATAAGTCAAGTTGTTGCCCTTTTCATAGCTTATGAAATGAATCAAAGCATAATCTTCATCGTTTAAGCCCTTGAACTTGTATTTGGCCCATCTGGAACTTGCAACATATTTTTAAGACTAGGCCCACCTTGGTTCCCATCATTGCCCCTCTCCTCAAAAGGATTCGACCTCGAATCTCCACCTGGATCAAAGGGAAAAATGTTAGTAACATTATCATTGATTTCATATGCATTGTCATTAATTTGTTCAAGAATTTGAGAAGATCCATCCAAGCTACTCCTGTTGTCAACAGATAAAGACATTAAATCTAAAGGAGTAAATAGAATAAGTCTATAAACAATTTCAAAAGGAGAATATAAAGTGGTAGTATGCATGGTCCTGTTATATGCAAACTCTATAAATCCATCTATAACCACAAAAATAGAATTTCTACTCCTTTCTTCCCTAGGCAGCCCCAAAACAAAGTCTATAGATATGTCTACACATGACTCACTAGGAATAGGTAAGGGCGTATGCAACCCATATGGCAAAAGTATAAATTTGGCCTTTCTGCATGTAATGCACCTACCACAAATACAATTGACATCTCTCTTCATCTTAGACCAACATAAATATTCATGCAAAATGTCTAATATTTTATTGACACCAGAATGTGATATGAACCCGCGGGAATGAAATCCCTTGAACCCACAGTCAATTTGAAAACTCCCCAAGAAAGCCAAAATCAAGTCAATGGATGGAGAACCTAGACCCGATGAAAACTCGTTTCAAGAACCTAGATTATATTAAAATCTAGACCCGTTGAAAAACCCGTCTCAATAACCCAGATTACAAAGGAGGAACGCCACAAAGGTTGTGATTTACCTTTGATAAGTTCAAAAGTTCAATTAAGAACAAGAGGAGATAAACTCAATTCACAATGAATAAATTCATTAAATTTCATAAACTTCATAAACTGATTAGAATGAGGCTACATAGAGTATTTAAAGCAAAACCTAATGAAAACCCTAGATAAAATAAAACCCATCTTCCAAAAATACCCCTGAGTGAACAGTGGCGCAGCTACAGTATGACACTACAGTAACTCGGCTAGAGTAACCCTAACCCTAGTTCAATAAAATAATAACTTTCCTAACATGCCCTTACATAGGCATAAACCCAATTATTCTAAGCAAATAAAATAGGTCCTTGAAATTAATTAAATAAGTTGAAAGCCTTCAAGTGTCCAAAGCCTATAAGTCATGTTGTTGCCCTTTCCATAGCTTATGAAATGAATCAAAGCATAATCTTCATCGTTTAAGCCTTTTAACTTGTATTTGGCCCATCTGGAACTTGCAACATATCTTTAAGACTAGGCCCACCTTGGTTCCCATCACACAAGCAACTTACGCATAAAACTAGTAGGTACACAAAATCTATTCTTTCTATACAAGTACCAATCTAGTTTATAGAACTTACCAAACGATGCTTTCTCACATGTTCCATACACACTAGCAAAGTCATAATCATTAGCATGCAATTCCTTATCATATTCAAGTTTCAACAATTTTGCATCTAAAATGAAGATAAGTACATACCTTCTTGCTAAAGCATCAACCACAAAAGTTTCCATACCTTGTGTGTATTTGAATACATGAGGAAAAGTCTCAATACAATCCTCCCGCTTAGCACGCATTATAGTCAACAATTTACTTTTTCCCTTTAAGTGTATCAGTGACTCATGTTCTTCCAAGAAAGGTCGGTTAGGAATTGTTGCAACTGGTACAAAATCAATGTAGTGCTCTATCTCCCTAATGGGTGGCAATCCACTAAATACACCACTTGGAAACACGACCTCATATCCCTGCAACAAAGAGACAACAATACTAGGCAGACATACGTCAAGTTCGTTAGGATTAAGTGCCTTAGCATAAAAGCTCACTTTTCTCTTTGTTTTTCTCTCACTTTCTTCACACTCTCTTTTCTTTCCACTCTCCTTTTCTTTTTCACTCTCTTTTTTCCTTTCACACTCTTTTTTCTTTTCACTATCTTTTTTTCTGTCACTCTCTTTTTCTTCATCTTTTTTTGTACTCCTGACCTCACAATTATTTTTCAACTCATTCTCTCTTGTGCTTGAGGTCTTATTCTCACCCTCTTCTTTTTTCTCTCTCATTTTTCTCTCTTTCTCCATTTCGATCTCACTATTTCTTTTCTTCTCAATCTCATCTTCACTCTTGCTTTTCAGCTCAATCTCACTTTCACTCTCACCTTCACTCTTGCTTTTCAGCTCATTCTCACTTTCACTCTTGCTTGTTTGCTCAATCTCCTTTCCACTTTTTCTTTTTTGATCACTGTCATTTTCACTCTTTCTTTTTTGAGCAACCTCACTTTTCAATTTCAATTGGTCCCCATGGACATGTGTCGGAGTTAAAGGAGCAAGTTTGATTGTTTTTCCATCCTTTTCAAAACTGTACATGTTCCTTAACCCATCATGGATCACATTCCTATCATACTGCCATGGCTTCCCTAACAAAATATGACCAGCATGCATAGGCACAACATCACAAAGGACCATATCCTGATATTTCCCAATTGAAAAAGAAACTAGCACTTGCTTATTTACCCTAACCTCCCCACAATCACTCAACCACTGCAACATGTATGGTCTAGGGTGTTTCAAGGTACGTAAATTCAATTTCTCAACTAAAGTAGTGCTAGCCAAATTAATACAACTCCTCAAATCAATGACCATACTACATACCTTGTTGTTGATGTGGCATCTAGTATGAAAAACGTTCTCACTCTGCTGCTCTGTATCATTCATCTTAATTTGTGTATTGAGTGCACGCCTAGTAACAAGAGACTCACCATACTCTTCTTTCTCATACCCATTCTCAATATTAGGCTCATGTCGCCTCCTACCTCTCTCACCTTGCAGATTTCTAATTACTTCTTCTTGATTATCGATCCTATCCCTCACTTCATCCAACACTGAGTTCAACCGCTCAAACTGTTGTTGCATGGCTTGCAACACAAAAGATGAGTTATCTGCCACACCGTTTGGTGATGAGTCACTTCTATGAGACATCATAATATGCAGCACAAAAAGAATGTTAGTGAAAAACCTCACACACTCCCTTACGTGTTTACACTCAAATAATGGCACTCCACTCGTGTTTCACACTTAATGGCTTTTCCCCGATAATAGTCTCACACCCTCTTGCCTTTTACCTCAATAGTTTTCTCGCTCAAGTTCTTTAAGAACTAGTTGAACTAAATCAAGACAATACAACCTTGTATTATTCCAACCAGTAATATAGATCAAAGAAACAAGGAATGAATAAAATGACACGAGGCTCAAGGAATTTATACGAGGGAAAGAGTAATTATAAAACAAGATACCAACTAGAAAGATGTAATCAGCTCCTATGATGATAAAAGCTCAATCAACAAATACTTTCTTTCTCTTTGTTAAAACTATGTAGCAACTTTGAATATGCTACCTTCTCTTTTCTTCTTCTTCTTCTTCTCCTTTTTTTTTTTCGTATTTTCTTTTCTTTTCTTTTCTTTTCCTTTCTTTTCTTTTCCTTTCTTTTCTTTTCTCTAATTCAATCACAAATAGCAATATTCAATTGTGAAAATCAAGCAATTGAATTCAAGCACGACAATGAAGTAGAAGAGAATCAATGGAACGACACTCCAAGCAACAGATAAACTTAGAGATGCAGGAAACCCAAAATCCTAGGTGATGCAAATTTCAGCCAAACCCAAAATCCTAAGAATTTTGGCAGCCTACTTTTTGTTTCTATTTTTTTTTTTTTTGGCAACCCTAGAACAATGAAGCCCTAGAATTAAGTTAAAGGATGCTATAATTAAAAGATAGAATCAGACCTGATTGGAAACCTTGCTCTGAATACCAAATGATATGAACCAGCGGGAATGAAATCCCTTGAACCCACAGTCAATTTGAAAACTCCCCAAGAAAGCCAAAATCAAATCAATGGATGGAGAACCTAGACCCGATTAGAACTCGTTTCAAGAACCTAGATTATATTAAAATCTAGACCCGTTGAAGAACCCGTCTCAAGAACCCAGATTACAAAGGAGGAACGCCACAAAGGTTGTGATTTACCTTTGATAAGTTCAAAAGTTCAATTAAGAACAAGAGGAGATAAACTCAACTCACAATGAATAAATTCATTAAATTTCATAAACTTCATAAACTGATTAGAATGAGACTACATAGAGTATTTAAAGCAAAACCTAATGAAAACCTTAGATAAAATAAAACCCATCTTCCAAAAATACCCCTGAGTGAACAGTGGCGCAGCTACAGTACGGCACTACAGTAACTCGGCTACAGTAACCCTAACCCTAGTTCAATAAAATAATAACTTTCCTAACATGCCCTTACATAGGCATAAACCCAATTATTCTAAGCAAATAAAATAGGTCCTTGAAATTAATTAAATAAGTTGAAAGCCTTCAAGTGTCCAAAGCCTATAAGTCATGTTGTTGCCCTTTCCATAGCTTATGAAATGAATCAAAGCATAATCTTCATCGTTTAAGCCCTTTAACTTGTATTTGGCCCATCTGGAACTTGCAACATATCTTTAAGACTAGGCCCACCTTGGTTCCCATCATTCAGAATGACTACTCCAAATATATGCAAACTCAATGAAGGGCAAATGAAAGTCCCACAAACATTCATGCAACAGGTCAATGTATGGCAAATGATACTCCCACAAACGTTCATGCAACATGTTAATGAATGACAAATGATACTTCCATAAACATTCATGCAGCATATCAATGAATGACAATTGATACTTCCACAAACGTTCATGCAACACGTCATTGAAAGGCAAATGATACTCCCACAAACATTCATGCAACACATCAATGAATGACAATTGATACTTCCACAAACGTTCATGCAACACGTCATTGAAAGGCAAATGATATTCCCACAAGCGTTCATGCAACACAACAGAAGTCTTTCTTTCACCATGGTTACCCAACAAACCACCATGTCCATCACACACAAGCAACTTACGCATAAAACTAGTAGGTACACAAAATCTGTTCTTTTTAAACAAGTACCAATCTAGTTTATAAAACTTACCAAACGATGATTTCTCACATACACACTAGCAAAGTCATCATCATTAGCATGCAATTCCTTATCAGATTCAAGTTTCAATAATTTTGCATCTAAAATGAAGATAAGTACATACCTTCTTGCTAAAGCATCAACCAGAAAAGTTTCCATACCTTGTGTGTATTTGAATACATGAGGAAAAGTCTCAATACAATCCTCCCGCTTAGTACGCATTATAGTCAACAACTTACCTTGTCCCTTTAACTGTGTCAATGACTCATGTTCTTCCAAGAAAGGTCGGTTAGGATTGTTGCACCTGGCACAAAATCAATGTAGTGCTCTATCTCGCTAATGGGTGGCAATCCACTAAATACACTACTTGGAAACACGACCTCATATCCCTGCAACAAAGAGACAACAATACTAGGCAAACATACGTCAAGTTCGTTAGGATTAAGACTTGCCTTAGCATAAAAACTCACTTTTCTCTTTGTTTTTCTCTCACTTTCTTCACACTCATTTTTATTTCCACTCTCTTTTTCTTTTTCACTCCCTTTTTCCTTTTCACTCTTTTTTCTTTTCACTTTCTTTTTTTCTGTCACTCTTTTTTTCTTCATCTTTTTTTGTACTCTCGACCTCACAATTATTTTTCAACTCATTATCTCTTGTGCTTGAGGACTTATTCTCATCCTCTTCTTTTTTCTCTCTCATTTCTCTCTCTTTCTCCATTTCGGTCTCACTATTTCTTTTCTTCTCAATCTCATCTTCACTCTTGCTTTTCAGCTCAATCTCACTTTCACTCTCACCGTCACTCTTGCTTTTCAGCTCATTCTCACTTTCACTCTTGCTTGTTTGCTCAATATCCTTTTCACTTTTTCTTTTTTGATCACTGTCATTTTCACTCTTTCTTTTTTGAGCAACCTCACTTTTAAATTTCAATTGGTCCCCATGGACATGTGTTGGAGTTAAAGGAGCAAGTTTGATTGTTTTTCCATCCTTTTCAAAACTGTACATGTTACTTAACCCATCACGAATCACCTTCCTATCAAACTGCCACGGCTTCCGCAACAAAATATGGCCAGCATGCATAGGCACTACATCACAAAGGACCATATCATGGTAATTTCCAATTGAAAAAGAAACTAGCACTTGCTTATTTACCCTAACCTCCCCACAATCACTCAACCACTGCAACATGTATGGCCTAGGGTGTTTCAGGATAGGTAAATTCAATTTCTCAACTAAAGTAGTGCTAGCCAAATTAATACAACTCCTCAAATCAACGATCATACTACATACCTTGTTGTTGATGTGGCATCTAGTATGAAAAATGTTCTCACTCTGCTGCTCTATATCATCCATCTTAACTTTTGTATTGAGTGCATGGCTGGTAACAAGAGAATCACCATAGTCTTCATTCTCATACCCATTTTCAACACTAAACTCAGGATGCCTCCTATCTCTCCTGCCATGAAGATTTCTAATTACTGCATCTTGATGATCCATCCTATCCCTCACTTCACCCAACACCAAGTTCAACTTCTCAAACTGTTGTTGCATGGCTTGCAAGAGAAGGGATGAGTTATGTACCATCCCCTTTGGTGATGAGTCACTCCTATGAGACATCATAATGTGCTGCACAAAAAGAATGTTAGTGGAAAACCTCACACACTCCCTTACGTGTTTACACTCGAATAATGGCACTCCACTCGCGTTTCACTCTTAATTGACTTTTTCCAGATAATAGTCTCACACTCTTTTGCCTTTTACCTCAATAGTTTTCTCGCTCAAGTTCTTTAAGAACTAGTTGAACTAAATCAAGACAATACAACCTTGTATTATTCCAACCAGTAATATAGATCCAAGAACAATGAAGGAATAAAATGACATAAGACTCAAGGAATTTATACGAGGGAAAGAGTAATTATAAAACAAGATACCAACTAGAAAGATGTATTCAGCTCCTATGAAGATAAAAGCTCAATCAACAAACACTTTCTTTCTCTTTGTTGTAGCTATGTAGCAACTTTGAATACGCCACCTCCTATTTTCTTCTTCTTCTTCTTTCTATTTTTTTTTTGAATTTTCTTTTCTTTTCTTTTCCTTTCTTTTCTTTTCTTTTCTTTTCTTTTCTTTTCCTTTCCTTTCTTTTTCTTTTCTCCAATTCAACCACAAACAGTAATATTCAATTGTGAAAACCAAACAATTGAATTCAAACACACAAGCATGAAAAATGAAGTAGAAGAGAATCAATGGAACCACACTCCAAGCAATTGACAAACTTAGAGATGCAGGAAACCCTAGAATTTTGAAACCCTAGGTGATGCAAATTTCAGCCAAACCCAAAACCCTAAGAGTTTCGGCAGCCTACTTTTTGTTTCTATTTATTTTTGTTTGGCAACCCTAGAACAATGATGCCCTAGAATTAAATATGCAAGAAAAAAAAGATAGAATCAGACCTGATTGGAAACCTTGCTCTGAATACCAAATGATATGAACCCGCGGGAATGGAATCCCTTGAACCCACAGTCAATTTGAAAACTACCCAAGAAAGCCAAAATCAAGTCAGTGAATGGAGAACCTAGACCCGATGAGTACTCGTTTCAAGAACCTAGATTATATTAAAATCTAGACCCGTTGAAGAACACATCTCAAGAACCCAGATTACAAATGAGGAACGCCACAAAGGTTGTGATTTTCCTTTGATAAGTTCAAAAGTTCAATTAAGAACAAGAGGAGTAAAACTCAACTCAAAATGAATAAATTCATCAAATTTCATAAACTTCATAAAAACTTCTGAAAATGAGGCTACAAAGAGTATTTAAACCAAAACTTAATTAAAACCCTAGATAAAATAAAACCTCATCTTCCAAAAATACCCCTGAGTGAACAGTGCCGCGGCTACAGTACGGTGCTACAGTAACTCGGCTACAGTAACCCTAACTCTAGTTCAATAAAATAATAACTTTCCCAACATGCCTTTACATAGGCATAAACCCAATTATTCTAAGCAAATAAAATAGGTCCTTGAAATTAATTAAATAAGTTGAAAGCCTTCAAGTGTCCAAAGCCTATAAGTCAAGTTGTTGCCCTTTCCATAGCTTATGAAATGAATCAAAGCATAATCTTCATCGTTTAAGCCCTTGAACTTGTATTTGGCCCATCTGGAACTTGCAACATATTTTTAAGACTAGGCCCACCTTGGTTCCCATCAATATGTAGAAAATTTCATGCAAAAATAACATTTATAAATGTAATATGCAAAAATGGTGAAATTGTCATTTGTTATGTAAGTATGCACTCAATATTTCATATAACATAATAATTTAAGCTCAAAATGATAATTGAAAAATAAATGAAGCATTTATCAATAATTCATAAGAAATTTATCAAGGTGTAAGTTAGAGGCCAAACTTCCGAAGAAATTCGAAATCAGTGTCATAGCTGCGTAAATCGTGTATATATTAAGCTAGGGTTAATAATCTTATGGATAGGTTCAAAATCAAAGGCTTCAAAAATTTGGGTATTTACAAAAATCAAAGGTCCTAAATTTTCACTAATTGCAAACGAACTCCAAATTTAACCAACTTTCGTGGACCTTAAGGCTAAAACCATCTATGCCCTTATGATATGAACCCGTAGGAATGGAATCTCTTGAACCCACAATCAATTTGAAAACTCCCCAAGAAAGCCAAAATCAAGTCAATGGATGGAGAACCTAGACCCGATGAGAACTCGTTTCAAGAACCTAAATTATATTAAAATCTAGACTTGTTGAAGAACCCGTCTCAAGAACCCACATTACAAAGGAGGAACGCCACAAGGTTGTGATTTACCTTTGATAAGTTCAAAAGTTCAATTAAGAATAAGAGGAGTAAAACTTAACTCACAATGAATAAATTCATCAAATTTCATAAACTTCTTAACATGAGGCAACCAAGAGTATTTAAACTAAACCTAATTAAAACCCTAACTAAAATAAAGCCCCTTTTACCCAAAATGCCCCTAGATGAATAGTCCCGCGGCTACAATAACATCTTGAAACCCTAGTTCCTAAAAAGTAACTTTCCAAATATGCCATTGGCCAAAATACAAGGTGATGGGAACCAAGGTGGGCCTCTAGTCTTAAAAATATGTTGCAAGTTCCAGATGGGCCAAATACAAGTTCAAGGGCTTAAACGAAGAAGATTATGCTTTGATTCATTTTATAAGCTATGGAAAGGGCAACAATATGACTTATAGGTTTTGGACACTTGAAGGCTTTCAACTTATTTAATTAATTTCAAGGACCTATTTTATTTGCTTAGAATAATTGGGTTTATGCCTATGTAAGGGCATGTTGAGAAAGTTATTATTTTATTGAACTAGGGTTAGGGTTACTGTAGCCGAGTTACTGTAGCACAATACTGTAGCCGCGGCATTGTTCACTCAGGGGTATTTTTGGAAGATGGGGTTTTATTTTATCTAGGGTTTTCATTAGGTTTTGCTTTAAATACTCTATGTAGCCTCATTCTAATCAGTTTATGAAGTTTATGAAATTTGATTAATTTATTCATTGTGAGTTGAGTTTTACTCCTCTTGTTCTTAATTGACCTTTTAAACTTATCAAAGGTAAATCACAACCTTTGTGGCGTTCCTCCTTTGTAATCTGGGTTCCTGAGACGGGTTCTTCAACGGGTCTAGATTTTAATATAATCTAGGTTCTTGAAACGAGTTCTCATCGGGTCTAGGTTCTCCATTCACTGACTTGATTTTGGCTTTCTTGGGGAGTTTTCAAATTGACTGTGGGTTCATGGGATTTCATTCCCGCGGGTTCATATCATTTGGTATCAGAGCAAGGTTTCCAATCAGGTCTGATTCTATCTTTTATTTTTTGCATATTTAATTCTAGGTCATCATTGGCTGAAATTTGCATCACCTAGGGTTTCAAAATTCTAGGGTTTCCTGCATCTCTAAGTTTGTCAATTGCTTGGAGTGTGGTTGCATTGATTCTCTTCTACTTCATTGTCTATGCTTGTGTGTTTAAATTCAATTGTTTGATTTTCACAATTGAATATTGCTGTTTGTGGTTGAATTAGAGAAAATAAAAAGAAAGGAAAGGAAAAGAAAAGAAAAGAAAAGAAAAGAAAGGAAAAGGAAAAAAAAAGAAAAAAAAAAGAAAAAAAAAACAGAAAGAAGAAGAAAAGAAAAGAGAAGGTAGGATATTCAAAGTTGCTACATAGTTACAACAAAGAGATAGAAAGTATTTTTTGATTGAGTTATTATCATCATAGGAGCTGAATACAACTTGCTAGTTGGTGTCTTGTTTTATAATTACTCTTTCCCTCGTATAAATTCCTTGAGTCTCGTGTCATTTTATTCATTCCTTGGTTCTTTGATCTATATCACTGGTTGGAATAATACAAGGAGGTTGTATTGTCTTGATTTACTTCAATTTAGTTCTTAAAGAACTTGAGTGGGAAAACTATTGAGGTAAAAGGCAAGAGGGTGTGAGACTATTATCGGGAAAAAGCCATTAAGAGTGAAACACGAGTGGAGTGCCATTATTTGAGTGTAAACACGTAAGGGAGTGTGTGAGGTTTTTCACTAACATTCTTTTTGTGCAGCATATTATGATGTCTCATAGAAGTGACTCATCACCAAACGGTGTGGCAAATAACTCATCTTTTGTGTTGCAATCCATGCAACAACAGTTTGAGCGGTTGAACTTGGTGTTGGGTGAAGTGAGGGATAAGATGGATAATCAAGAAGAAGTGATTAGAAATCTGCAAGGTGAGAGAGGTAGGAGGCGACATGAGCCTAGTATTGAGAATGGGTATGAGAAAGAAGAGTATGGTGAGTCTCTTGTTGTTAGGCGTGTACTCAATACACAAATTAAGATGAATGATACAGAGCAGCAGAGTGAGAACGTTTTTCATACTAGATGCCACATCAACAACAAGGTATGTAGTATGGTCATTGATTTGAGGAGTTGTATTAATTTGGCTAGCACTACTTTAGTTGAGAAATTGAATTTCCGTACCTTGAAACACCCTATACCATACATGTTGCAGTGGTTGAGTGATTGTGGGGAGGTTAGGGTAAATAAACAAGTGCTAGTTTCTTTTTCAATTGGGAAATATCAGGATATGATCCTTTGTGATGTTGTGCCTATGCATGTTGGTCATATTTTGTTAGGGAAGCCATGGCAGTATGATAGGAATGTGATCCATGATGGGTTAAGGAACATGTACAGTTTTGAAAAGGATGGAAAAACAATCAAACTTGCTCCTTTAACTCCAACACATGTCCATGGGGACCAATTGAAATTGAAAAGTGAGGTTGCTCAAAAAAGAAAGAGTGAAAATGAGAGTGATCAAAAAAGAAAAAGTGAAAAAGAGATTGAGCAAACAAGCAAGAGTGAAAGTGAGAATGAGCTGAAAAGCAAAAGTGAAGGTGAGAGTGAAAGTGAGATTGAGCTGAAAAGCAAGAGTGAAGATGAGATTGAGAAGAAAAGAAATAGTGAGACCGAAATGGAGAAAGAGAGAAAAATGAGAAGGAAAAAGAAGAGGGTGAGAATAAGACCTCAAGCACAAGAGAGAATGAGTTGAAAAATAATTGTGAGTTCGAGAGTACAAAAAAAGATGAAGAAAAGGAGAGTGAAAGGAAAAAAGAGAGTGAAAATGAAAAAGAGAGTGGAAAGAAAAGAGAGTGTGAAGAAAGTGAGAGAAAAACAAAGAGAAAAGTGAGTTTTTACGCTAAGGCAAGTCTTAATCCTAACGAACTTGACGTATGTTTGCCTAATATTGTTGTCTCTTTGTTGCAGGGATATGAGGTCGTATTTCCAAGTGGTGTATTTAGTGGATTGCCACCCATTAGGGAGATAGAGCATTACATTGATTTTGTGTCAGGTGCAACAATTCCTAACCGACCTTTCTTGGAAGAACATGAGTCATTGACACACTTAAAGGGAAAAGGTAAGTTGTTGACTATAATGCGTGCTAAGCGGGAGGATTGTATTGAGACTTTTCCTCATGTATTCAAATACACACAAGGTATGGAAACTTTTGTGGTTGATGCTTTAGCAAGAAGGTATGTACTTATCTTCATTTTAGATGCAAAATTGTTGAAACTTGAATATGATAAGGAATTGCTTGCTAATGATTATGACTTTGCTAGTGTGTATGGAATATGTGAGAAAGCATCGTTTGGTAAGTTCTATAAACTAGATTGGTACTTGTATAGAAAGAATAGATTTTGTGTACCTACTAGTTTTATGCGTAAGTTGCTTGTGTGTGATGGACATGGTGGTTTGTTGGGTAACAATGGTGTAAGGAAGACTTTTGTTGTGTTGCATGAACGTTTGTGGGAATATCATTTGCTTTTCATTGAAGTGTTACACGAACGTTTGTGGAAGTATCATTTGTCATTCATTAACATGTTGCATGAACGTTTGTGGGAGTATTGCTTGTCATTCATCGAGTTTTCATATAATTGGAGTGGTCATTGTGTTGTAAAAAAAACTTTAGGTGTGTTTCAGGAGCGTTTGTGGGAGTATCATTTGCCATACATTGACCTGTTGCATGAATGTTTGTGGAATTATCATTTACCCTTCATTGAGTTTGCAAATATTTGGAGTAGTCATTCTGGTGTCAAGAAAATATTAGACATTTTGCATGAACATTTATGTTGGTCTAAGATGAAGAGAGATGTCAATTGTATTTGTGGCAGGTGCATTACATGCAGAAAGGCCAAATTTATACTTTTGCCACAAAGGTTGCATACGCCTTTACTTATTCCTAGTGAGTCATGTGTAGACATATCTATGGACTTTGTTTTGGGGCTGCCTCGGAAAGAAAGGAGTAGAAATTCTATTTTTGTGGTTATGGATGGATTTATAGAGTTTGCATATAACAGGACCATGCATACTTCCACTTTATATTCTCCTTTTGAAATTGTTTGTAGACTTAATCTATTTACTCCTTTAGATTTAATGTCTTTATCTGTTGACAACAGGAGTAGCTTGGATGGATGTTCTCAAATTCTTGAACAAATTAATGACAATGCATATGAAATCAATGATAATGTTACTAACATTTTTCCCTTTGATCCAGGTAGAGATTCGAGGTCGAATCCTTTTGAGGAGATGGGGAATGATGGGAAACAAGGTGGGCCTCTAGTCTTAAAGATATGTTGCAAGTTCCAGATGGGCCAAATACAAGTTCAAGGGCTTAAACGATGAAGATTATGCTTTGATTCATTTCATAAGCTGTGGAAAGGGCAACAACTTGACTTATAGGTTTTGGACACTTGAAGGCTTTCAACTTATTTAATTAATTTCAAGGGCCTATTTTATTTGCTTAGAATAATTGGGTTTATGCCTATGTAAGGGCATGTTGGGAAAGTTATTATTTTATTGAACTAGGGTTAGGGTTACTGTAGCCGAGTTACTGTAGCGCAGTACTGTAGCCGCGGCACTGTTCACTCAGGGGTATTTTTGGAAGATGGGGTTTTATTTTATCTAGGGTTTTCATTAGGTTTTGCTTTAAATACTCTATGTAGCCTCATTCTAATCAGTTTAAGAAATTTATGAAATTTGATGAATTTATTCATTGTGAGTTGAGTTTTACTCCTCTTGTTCTTAATTGAATTTTTGAACTTATCAAAGGTAAATCACAACCTTTGTGGCGTTCCTCCTTTGTAATCTGGGTTCCTGAGACGGGTTCTTCAACGGGTCTAGATTTTAATATAATCTAGGTTCTTGAAACGAGTTCTCATCGGGTCTACGTTCTCCATTCACTGACTTGATTTTGGCTTTCTTGGGGAGTTTTCAAATTGACTGTGGGTTCAAGGGATTTCATTCCCGCGGGTTCATATCACAAGGCCTTCCCAAAAACCCTAATTCAAATAATAACTTTCCCAACATGCCCTTGCATAAGCTCACTTAAGTGCTTTCCATAATAAACCCAATTATTCTAAATTATTTGAACAAGTTAAAAGCTTTCAAGTGCCCAAAACCTTTAAGTCATGTTGTTGCCCTTTCCATAGCCTATCAAATGAATCAAAATGGAATCTTCATCCATTAAGCCCTTGAACTTGTAATTGGCCCCTTTGGAACTTGCAACATATCATTAAGACTAGACCCACCTTAGTTCCCATCACCTCATATTTTCAAAATTCAAAGTGGAACTTGTCCAATTAGTCCCAACTCGTGGCATGCATCCTACTTGATGCCTATGTGTATTTTCAACTATTGATCCCTATGAATGCATGCATATGAGATTTTCTTTAATCATTAATGATCACTAACATCTTTAGGGACATTATGAAGTCTAACCCTTGAGTAATCAAGTTCATCCCAATACTTAATCAAAGCTAAGAAATCCTTAATTAATAATATGCTAAAAACAGATTCATGCTTGATGATCAAAACAAGATAGATTTAAAACCTATCATGACATGCTTCTAATCACAAATTTAACCTTCCATAATCATGCTAGGATAATGATAGATCATATCAAATTATGCTTAGGACATGCCATAGCTAAACTTCCAATTAAAAACATTCAATGGGCTCGTGAATTTCAGCTCGTGAGTCGAAACCATCTGCTTCTCTCTAAGCCTCCCGCAACTTTCTGACCGGATCGAGGGGGTGGGAGCTTCGGCTCCTTCCCCCCTCTCTCCTTCCCTCCCCCTTTCTAGTTTCCTTTTGTGTATTTGTTTTTGTTTTTTTGTTTTTCCAGGCCAAATAAAGGGAGAATCGCCATTCGTGATCTTTCGGGTCCCTATAGCCAACACGCGTCCCACAAGGAGGTTGCCCAACTGCCAATCTACAGGTGCACCAAACACGGCCCCAACCAGAGTGGAGCGTAGCCTGCACACGCGGGACGAAAATTTCGGAGCTCGTCGACGCGCGTGTCTCTCACGTGCCACCAAGGAGCTCTTCGCCGTTGCAACGCGCGGCTGCTCCCGAACAGGCGACTCTGGATCTTCCAAGATCGACCGTCGGTTTTCCCTTTTGAGGCATTTTTGTGCACTATTTTTCCCTTTTTACAGTGTTTTCTCAATGTAATTTATTTATGCATTCTCTTTATTTTCAAGAAAACAAAAAACCCAAAAATGTTTGTCCTTTCGGACTTAGGTCCAAAGGGTGTTGTCCCCCCTCCGCTTAGTCGGTGATGTTGGGGTTTGGTTTCTCCATACTCCGTCTAGTTGGGCATGGAGTTTTATGTTTGGTTACTGCAAACTCTGTCAAGAACAGAGTTGTGCTATCTCTTAGACTTCGGTCTTTAGAGATAAGCCGTCTGGACTAGACCATGTCAGTCACAATAGTGTACTGAGATTCTACTAATGTTTGTAATTGACTTGTTGTTTGAAGTCAAATTTGTATGTCCTCTTTCAATGAATGGAGTGAGATCCGTTGTTATAAAAAAAAAAATTAAAAACATTCAATCATTCAAACCTTCCTTTAATTGACCCGGTTTTGCATTAAGCATCATAACCTTCTCAAAACTCAACCAAATTTTATACCAACACTTGGAAAAAAAACTTGAAATGCTAGCTAAGATCAAAAGGAAGAAAACTTACAAATTTCGTGGTCTTCCAAGCTCTCTAGACTGCTTTACACAAGAACACTCAAGAACTCACCAAAACTCACTCGGTTTGCACTCTTTTGATCTCTAAGAGTTGGAAATGCTCTCAAGGCTCAAGATGATGCTTGGAGCTATGGTGTGGGTGAAATGAGAAGGGGAGGGAAGTATTTATAGGTGGCCAAGGGGTGAGGGATGTTGGCTTGGGTGCTTGGGTGAAGTGGGAGGTGCTCAAATCTGGAGATTTGCTTGCATGAGCTTAGGTCACTTGTACAGAATGAATTAGTGTCCTAAACCACCATCGTTTCCTCTCCACAGTAGCTGCAAGGGTCCTATAGATGACTCCAGGTCGTGGGGCATCATTTGGATGGTAGAAAATCCCTCAAACCACCCTTGAAAACAGGTGGATGAAGGTGGTTTTGTGGTGGCAAAAAATCAGTTCGGTTTTGGATCTTTTTGGGCAGCAAAAATGTTTCAAAATCCTTCATGATGGTCATCGGACTTCTTAGTGATTGGGTGGAGAAGCAGGTGGTGTGGGGTGGTGGTGCAAACCATGGCAGGAGGCTAGTTCAAACTCAATCCAATTGGTTCCTACACAAACTAGACCAAGGTGCACTCGGTTTGGTTCTTTGAGTTGGTTGATGCAACCAATTTCGTCCAAGGCTCAAACTGAGTTTGGGAGGGTCTCATAAAGTGTTTAAGGACCATATTAGCCTTGAGAATAAACCACAAAAATGTTGAGCCCAAGGGCCAAACAGTCCAAGCATTATATAGGGCAATGCACAAAACCGATGGAAGCATGGTTTGGGCTTGTTATATGATTTTTCTTAATGACATGTGAAATGGTTTAGCTAGGGTATTCAAATGGTCTAATCATGGTTTAAGGGAGTATTAATTCAAGAAAATTTGAATTAAAAAGTTTAAGAAAAGATTAAGTATGATTAAGTTTCAAAGCATGGTTTTTTTTTTTTTTTGCAAAGAGCCGGTAGCCATATATGGTAGTGGCCCTGTTCCAAGTTTATTAATAAACCTTCACTTATGGCGGATGAATACCGTGGTTACAAGCCAAATATAAGAGAGTTTACAGATAAGAAATAAAAACAAAAACCTCCCAAATACAAAGCAACCAGAAAACCAAAACAAAAAGACAAAACAGTCTAAACAAACCTATAAATAAACACGAAATAAAAAACTAACAAGCCTATACCGAAACATAAAACATCTAAACAAGCCTAGCGAAGACAAAACAAACCTGGAACGCAGACTAACGATGAAAATATGGAATGCCTAAAAAATCCAGCCGCACAATACCTTTTAAATACCTGGGAAGGTCTTGATTGCCATTATACGTGACATTCGTACCCATTTCCCCTTCTCTAGTAAGAAAATCCGTTGCACTATTACCTTCCCGAAATTGATGAGCCACAACAAAACTTATCCCCTCAAGCTCCTTGCGCAAAACCCCCAAAAATCTCATAGATACCACAAAGAGCATTTACCCTTACAAAGCCAATCAACAACAATTTGTGAATCACTTTCAATAATCACATTAACCATATGGAGCCGTTCACACAATCTAATACCATCCAGAATGGCTTTCACTTCAGTGCCATTATTCGTACCCACCCCATTATTCCATTCCAATCTCTAATAATGCCGCCCCATTATTCCATACCAATCTCTAATAATGCCGCCCCCTCCCGAATTACCAGGATTACCTCTGCAACTCCCGTCACAATTAAGCTTCACCCATCCCGTAGGAGGCCTGGACCATTTCACAATTTTACTAGGTCTCATAGAAATGCGAGGCCTCTCTAAATTAAAATCTTCCAAAATCTTCAAGTCGTGCATGGATAAATTACTAACTGAGTTGATATTATTCGCCAAAGATTTGATCCACACCCGAACACTTCTCCAAACCATTACAGCCGAATCATACTTCCCATCCATTCTAGCCTTACATCTTCTATTCCAAAGGCACCAAGTGATAATACAAGGAATTAAACCAACAAGATTACCTTTAAAAGATGATTTTTTTTGCATAAGAAAACCAGGCAGCTACTCTATTTTTCCACGGTAAACTACGCCTACAAGGAATATCCAAAGCAATACTGGCATACAACCAGACCTCAAAAGCCACAGCCCCCATAGAAAAAATATGGTCAAGATCTTCCATACACCTCCTATCACAACAATCACACGCAGAGGAAAGAGACACACCTTTACGTTGAACCCAAACGTCCACTGGCAGACAATCCATCCAAATTTTCCACAAGCATATAGAAATGCGTTTATGAGTAGAAAACCTGCCATCAGTGGAAGGTTTCCACACAAACAAATCCGGACCATGTGTATCATGTAGAATTTCCTCAACAACCTCCTCACTAACCAGCTCCCTAAGAAATTCCTCATCCCAAAAATGAATAGACCAACAATCTTGAAGACGCAATATGTTATTAAGAACATCTTCCACCCGTATCGAAAGTGGACCCGATGCCAACCATCTATCAAACCAAAACGAAGCATTACCACCACACACAAGGACATTCACATTATCCATAACTTCCGACAGCATCTTAACAATCGATTTCTAGAACCTAGAATCAGTGGCCTCGCCTTGTAAGTAGAAAAATGGCCATGACGAAGGTATTTGGCACGAAAAAAATCAGACCAAAGATTGTTAGAAGACAAAATACGGAAGACAAACTTCATATGAAGAGATTTTTGAACCTCTTCAAGATCTCTCACACCCAACCCTCCTTCTCTAGTAGGCAAACAAATATTGCTCCACGACCTCCAATGATATTTTCTTTTACCATCATTCTCTCCCCAAAAAAAATTAGCTAACAAAGCTTTAATATGAGACAATGATATGGAAGGCGCACTCAGTTTGACTAATAAATGAATAGGCATACTATTTAAAACATGTTTGACTAATAAAATCAATCTACCACCCGGCGATAACAGTTTAAACTTCCAATCAGCAACTTTTTTCCTGACTTTATCAATTAATGGTTCAAAAACCCGGGTTGTCAATCTACCAGAAGCCAATGGCACACCCAAGTAGGTAACAACAAACTTACCTTCCTTAAAGCCCGTAAGACTCAACAAGCTCCTCTTATGTAAAGTTGAGATCAGCTTAGAAAGAAAAAGAGCAGACTTATCCCTGATAATTTGTTGACCGGACCACCTCTCATAAATATCAAGAGTATGCATCAAATTTTTAATAGACCTCTTACCCCCATTAGCAAAAATAAGAATGTCATCAGCATAAAGTAAATGAGAAACCAAAGGAGCACCAATAGGATGACTAAATTTGCCAATCCAACCATCCTCAAAATCTTTCCTGAGAAGCCGCGTCAACACTTCTTCCATGAGGATAAAAAGATAAGGAGAAAGAGGATCCCCTTGACGAAGACCCCAAGCAGACTGAAAAAAACCTTTGAAGGTACCATTCATCATAATAGAAAACCACTGAGACTGCACACAATTAGCAATAATCTGGCAAACATTTTCAGAAAAACAAAAAGCTCAGATCACATGCAATAAAAAATCCCAATTCACCCTATCATACGCCTTGGCCATATCAAGTTTCATCAAAATATTACCACCAACAGTTTTTTTATGCAGCGACTGAACCATCTCCTGAGCAAGAGTAATATTCTCAAAAATACTACGCCCAGGAATAAACGCACCTTGTTCATCAGAGACCAAACTATCAAGAATAGAATTAAGACGATTCACAATAATCTTCGAAAAATTTTTATAAGCCACAGAGCACAAACTAATAGGATGGAATTTATCAAAACTGGAAGGCTCAGGCACTTTTGGAATAAGAACAATAAAAGAGGAAGAATAAAACCTGGATAGGGGAGTACCCCTGAAGAAATCTCTTGCAACCTCCACCACATCCTCTTTGATAATATCCTAGCAAGACATATTGATATGAACCCGCGGGAATGAAATCCCTTGAACCCACAGTCAATTTAAAACTCCCCAAGAAAGCCAAAATCAAGTCAGTGAATGGAGAACCTAGACCCGATGAGAACTCGTTTCAAGAACCTAGATTATATTAAAATCTAGACCCGTTGGAGAACCCGTCTCAAGAACCCAGATTACAAAGGAGGAACGCCACAAAGGTTGTGATTTACCTTTGATAAGTTCAAGAGTTCAATCAAGAACAAGAGGAGAAAACTCAACTCACAAATAAAATTCAATATTGTCTAATCTGTCAAATGAGGCTACAAAGAGTTTTTAAACCCAAACCTAATCAAAACCCTAGCCAAAATAAAGCCCCTTTTACCCAAAATTACCCTTGATGAACAGTGCCGGCTACAGTACGCGCGGCTACAGTAACCCCTACAATAAATTGATGAAACCCTAATTCCTAAAAAGTAACTTTCCAAATAAGCCCTTGGCCAAAATACAAGGCCTTCCCAAAAACATAGTTCATAAGAAATAAGACATGTGAGCCAAGCATCTTCAAGCCCACTTATTCTAAACTACTAAAATAAATCATTTAACCAAACTGGAAGCCTCCAATAACAATAGGTCGTATCTCTAAGTCATGTCTTCCACAGCTTGAATCAAGTGGATCAAAACTGGTTCTTCTTCTTTCAGACCCATCTTGAGTGTTGGGCTCTTGCTAGCTTCATCCCAAGTGGATTGCACCAATCCTTGCATTGCTTCCTTGATCTTCTTGGCCCTTGATCTTGTAATTGGCCCATCTGGAACTTGCAAAGGATCTTTAAGTGTAGGCCCACCTTGGTTCCTATCATTCCCCCTCTCCTCAAAAGGATTCGACCTCGAATCTTCACCTACATCAAAAGGAGAAAGATCAGAAACATTGAAAGTAGCAGAAACTTTATACTCACCTGGAAGATCCACTTTATATGCATTGTCATTAATTTTCTCAAGAATTTGGAAAGGTCCATCTCCTCGAGGATGCAACTTAGTCCTTCTATGGGCTGGGAATATTTCTTTGCGCATGTGAACCCAAACCCAATCTCCTGGTTCAAAGATGACACGCTTTCGTCCTCTATTGGCTTGGGAAGCAACCCTTTCATTCTTTTGGGCAATTTGAAGCCGTACCCTCTCATGTAGTAGTGACTTCACCAACTCCGCCTTCTTTTGTCCATCCAAACTACTCCTGCCATCAACAGGTAAAGGCATCAAATCCAAAGGAGTAAGTGGATTAAATCCATAAACAATTTCAAAAGGAGAGTATGAAGTAGTAGTATGCATCGTCCTATTATATGCAAACTCTATAAATGGCAAACAATCCTCCCAAGTTTTTAAATTCTTATGAACAACAGTGCGTAAAAGCTGAGTTAAAGTCCTATTAACTACTTCAGTCTGACCATCAGTCTGCGGATGACAAGTAGTGGAAAATAAGAGCTTAGTACCCAATTTCCCCCACAACACCTTCCAAAAGTAGCTAAGGAATTTAACATCTCTATCAGAAACAATACTCCTAGGTACACCATGGAGTCGCACTATCTCCCGGAAAAACAAGTCAGCTATGTTTGTGGCATCATCTGTTTTATGGCATGGAATGAAATGTGCCATCTTACTAAATCTATCCACAACCACAAAAATAGAATCTCTACCCCTTTTGGTCCTAGGCAGCCCCAAGACAAAATCCATAGATATGTCTACCCATGGCTCACTAGGAACGGGTAAGGGTGTATACAACCCATGTGGCAAAACCTTAGATTTGGCCTTTCTACATGTAATGCACCTTCCACAAATACGGTTAACATCTCTCTTCATCTTAGGCCAAAAGAAATGTTCATGCAAAATGTCTAAAGTTTTCTTGACACCAAAGTGTCCCATTAATCCCCCACCATGTGCCTCACGCACCAATAACTCACGCATAGAATAATTTGGCAGACAAAGTTTGCATTCTTTAAACAAAAAACCATCATGCTTGTAAAACTTACCAAATGCCGCCTTATCACATGCCACATACACATTTGAGAAATCAGCGTCATCGGCATACATGTCTTTCACATATTCAAACCCAAGCATTTTAGCACTCATAGAAGTAAGAAGTACATACCTCCGGGATAGAGCATCAGCAACAATGTTCTCCTTACCTTGCTTGTAACGGATGACATATGGAAATGTCTCAATATATTCCATCCATCTAGCATGCCTTTTATTCAACTTACCTTGACCCTTGAGATGCTTCAATGATTCATGATCGGTGTGGATCACAAATTCCCTTGGCCATAGGTAGTGCTGCCAAGTCTCTAATGCACGAACAAGAGCATAAAGCTCTTTGTCATAAGTAGGGTACTTCAGGGATGCCCCACTTAACTTTTCACTAAAGAAGGCTGTGGGCCGCCTATCCTGCATCAAAACGGCTCCAATCCCTATTCCTGAGGCATCACATTCAATCTCAAAAGTTTTGTTAAAATCAGGTAATGCTAACACAGGTGTAGAGCACAACCTTTCTTTAATAGTGGCAAAAGCATTCTCTTGATTCGCCCCCCAATGAAACCCAACATTCTTTTTAATTACCTCAGTGAGTGGTGCAGCAATGGTGCTGAAGTCTTTAACAAAACGCCGATAAAAGCTAGCTAAGCCATGAAAGCTTCTTACCTCAGTGATGCTTTTTGGCGTTGGCCACTCCTTGATTGCCTTGACTTTCTCTTCATCCACCTCAATACCCTTTGTACTAACAACATAACCAAGAAAAACAACTTTTTCCATGCAGAAGGCACATTTCTTAAAATTAGCATACAACTTTTCACATCTCAACACATTAAACACATATCTCAAATGCTCAATATGTTCATTTAAGTTCTTGCTGTACACTAAGATATCATCAAAGTACACAACCACAAACTTGCCTATGAATGCACGTAGGATATGGTTCATTAATCTCATGAAAGTACTGGGCGCATTTGTAAGTCCAAATGGCATAACCAACCATTCATAAAGCCCATACTTAGTCTTAAAAGAAGTTTTCCATTCATCACCCTCTTTCATTCTAATTTGATGGTACCCACTTTTAAGATCAATTTTACTGAAAATACATGAGCCATGCAATTCATCAAGCATATCATCCAATCTAGGAATGGGATGGCGATATTTTACCATGATATTGTTGACCGCCCTGCAATCAATGCACATCCTCCACGTCCCATCCTTCTTTGGCACTAGTAGCACTGGTACTGCACAAGGGCTCATGCTCTCCCTCACGTACCCCTTGCTCATCAAATCCTCAACTTGCCTCTGAAGCTCCTTTGTCTCCTCTGGATTACTCCTATAGGCTGGTCGGTTTGGAATAGCAGCCCCGGGCACAAAATCAATCTGGTGCTCAATGCCTCTAATGGGTGGCAACTCATTTGGCATCTCCTCCGGGAATACATCCTCAAACTCCTGCAACCAAGAAACAGCCAAACTAGGAAGAGACTGGTTAGTTTCATCAAGACTAAAATAAGACTCTTTATAGACAAGAAAAATCATAGGGCGATCTGCGAAGAAAGCCCTCTTAACCTCACTCTCTCTTGCATAGAAACTCACTTTTGCCTTTCCTTTTCTCTCGGCAGACTCTCTTTCTTTTTTCTCTCGTGGCTCCACTCTTTTTTCTTTACTCTCAGCCACCTCTCTACTTTCTTTTTCACTCTTTCTTTTACGCTCATTTTCACTCTCACTCTTTCTTTTTTGCTCAATCTCTTTTTCACTCTTTCTTTTTTGATCACTCTCATTTTCACTCTTTCTTTTTTGAGCAACCTCACTTTTCAATTTCAGTTGGTCCTCATAGACCTGGTTTGGAGTTAAAGGAGCAAGCTTAATTGTTTTGCCCTCCTTTTCAAAGCTGTACATGTTCTTGAACCCATCATGTGTCACTCTCCTATCATACTGCCACGGCCTCCCCAACAAAATATGGCCCGCATGCATAGGCACAACATCACAAATCACCTCATCCTAATACTTCCCAATAGAAAAAGTAACTAACACTTGTTTATCCACCCTAACCTCTCCACAATCATTCAACCACTGCAATTTGTATGGTCTAGAGTGTTTTAAGGTTGGTAAATTCAATTTCTCAACCAAAGTAGTGCTATCCACATTAGTACAACTCCCTCCATCAATGATCATACTACATACCTTATTGTTGACATGGCATCTAGTATGGAAAATGTTCTCTCTCTGTTGCTCTGCATCATCCACCTTAATGTGTGTATTAAGAGCACGCCTGGCAACAAGAGACTCACCTGTCACAGGGTATACCACTCCATCATCATCACTAGCATCATCCAACTCGGGCACCTCATCACTATCATCCTCACTCCCAGTCATCACCTCTCCATTGTCACGCATAATCATCACCTTCCTATTTGGACATTGAGAAGCAATGTGCCCTGAACCCAAACACTTAAAACATTTGATATCTCTATTCCGTGAAGGTTGGGATTCTACCTTGGGTTTGTTGCTAGTTCCCTCATCTTTTCCCTTAGGTGGTTCAGTCTTTCTCTTTGCTTCAGCTGGATCATTCCTATCCCATTTTGATTTCCAAGTAGTGCTAGAAACCGAAGTGTACCTTGCTGTCCCTTTTCTCTTTAATTGCCTCTCCACCTTCATAGCCATGTGCACCATGTCCTCTATCTCCACATAATGCTGCAATTCAATTACATTGGCTATATCCCTATTCAAACCGCTCAAAAATCTAGCCATGGTGGCCTCTCGATCCTCTTCTACATTAGCCCGAATCATCGCCACCTCCATCTCCTTACGGTAATCCTCCACACTCCTAGACCCCTGTGTAAAATTTTTTAATTTCTGGTAAAGGTCTCTATAGTAATGGCTAGGAACAAATCTCCGTCTCATGAGAGCTTTCAACTCTCCCCATGTGTCTATAGGCCTCTCATAATTCCTCCTCCTATTGGTCACTAATTGATCCCACCAAATAATAGCATAATCAGTGAACTCAATTACTGCCAACTTCACTTTCTTCTCCTCAGAGTAATTATGGCAATCAAACATCAACTCTATTTTTTTCTCCCACTCTAGACAAACCTCAGGGTCAGTTCTACCTTGGAAAGATGGTATTTTCATTTTGATGCTACCAAGGTCTCTATCTACACCATCCCGAACCCTTAGATTCTCCTCAAGTCCTCTTTCATGCCTAACTCTTCTATTTCTACCTGAACCAACGTCAGATGCTAAGTCTTCCTCATCCTCACCATCTCCTTCATTCTCATACTGATTTTCAACTCTATGCTCACGTCGCCTCCTGTCCCTCCCACCTTGTAGATTTCTAATCGCTGCTTCTTGATGATCCATCCTATCCCTCACTTCACCCAACACCAAGTTCAACCGCTCAAACTGTTGTTGCATGGCTTGCAACACAAATGATGTGTTATCTGCCCTCCCCCTTGGTGATGCACTACTCTGATGAGACATTATCAGGTGCTACACAAAAGAATGTTAGTAGCAAAAAAAAAAGTAAACCTCACACACTCTCCCTTACGTGTTTACACTCGAATAATGACACTCCACTCGTGTTTCACTCTTAATTGGCTTTTTTCCGATAATAGTCTCACACTCTCTCTTGCCTTTTACCTCAAGAGTTTTCCCACTCAAGTTCTTTAAGAACTAATTGACTCAATCAAGACAAAGCAACCTTATTTTATCCCAACTAGTAATTAGGTCAAAGAAACAAGAACAAGAGAAACACAGAAGCAATGAAAGAAAAAAATTGCACGTCAATCAAGGAAATTATATGAATGAAACAGTAACTATAAGACAAGATACCAACTAGAATCACCCATTTTGATGATAAGGCTGAAGAAAAGATCTCAGGAATTTTTTTTTTCCTTTCTTTTTTTTTTTTTCTTTTCTTTTCTTTTCCTTTCTCTAATTCAATCACAAATAGCAATATTCAATTGTGAAAATCAAGCAATTGAATTCAAGCACGACAATGAAGTAGAAGAGAATCAATAGAACGGCACTCCAAGCAACAGATACACTTAGAGATGTAGGGAAACCCTAGAATTTTGAAACCCTAGGTGATGCAAATTTCAGTCAAATCCAAAATCCTAAGAATTTCGGCAGCCTACTTTTTGTTACTTTTTTTTTTTTTTTTTGGCAACCCTAGAACAATGAAGCCCTAGAATTAAATTAAAGGATGCTAAAATTAAAAGATAAAATCAGACCTGATTGGAAACCTTGCTCTGAATACCAAATGATATGAACCCGCGGGAATGAAATCCCTTGAACCCACAGTCAATTTAAAATTCCCCAAGAAAGCCAAAATCAAGTCAGTGAATGGAGAACCTAGACCCGATGAGAACTCGTTTCAAGAACCTAGATTATATTAAAATCTAGACCCGTTGAAGAACCCGTCTCAAGAACCCAGATTACAAAGGAGGAACGCCACAAAGGTTGTGATTACCTTTGATAAGTTCAAGAGTTCAATCAAGAACAAGAGGAGAAAACTCAACTCACTAATAAAATTCAATATTGTCTAATCTGTCAAATGAGGCTACAAAGAGTTTTTAAACCCAAACCTAATCAAAACCCTAGCCAAAATAAAGCCTCTTTTACCCAAAATTACCCTTGATGAACAGTGCCGGCTACAGTACGCGCGGCTACAGTAACCCCTACAATAAATTGATGAAACCCTAATTCCTAAAAAGTAACTTTCCAAATAAGCCCTTGGCCAAAATACAAGGCCTTCCCAAAAACATAGTTCATAAGAAATAAGACATGTGAGCCAAGCATCTTCAAGCCCACTTATTCTAAACTACTAAAATAAATCATTTAACCAAACTGGAAGCCTCCAATAACAATAGGTCGTATCTCTAAGTCATGTCTTCCACAGCTTGAATCAAGTGGATCAAAACTGGTTCTTCTTCTTTCAGACCCATCTTGAGTGTTGGGCTCTTGCTGGCTTCATCCCAAGTGGATTGCACCAATCCTTGCATTGCTTCCTTGATCTTCTTGGCCCTTGATCTTGTAATTGGCCCATCTGGAACTTGCAAAGGATCTTTAAGTGTAGGCCCACCTTGGTTCCTATCACATATAAGAGCCCAATCCAAAACCATCAGGCCCCGGACTACTATTCTTTGGAATAGAAAAAACAGCTTGCTTCAATTCCAATTCAGAAGGTGTCGCGCAAAACCAGCGATTTTCTTCATCTGAAATTTTCTTCTCAATAAACCTTGACAAATCGCAATGTTCCACCACAGAATCATCGGAAAGGAAATTACGGAAAAAAACCACAGCCTCCTCATGAACCTCTTTAGCAGTATTCAAAACTCTCCCGTCGGCAAGAACCATTTTATTATTAATATTCCCCGTAGTGCGCCTCTAGTTAATAACCAAATGAAAAAACTTCGAATTTTGATCTCCCTCAGTCAACCATTTCTTTTTAGCAATTTGGCCAAGACGAGAACTTCCCTTTTCTCCCCATATTTCGATCTTGGTCTTAGTAGCCACAAAATCATCCTCAAGCTCCTCAAAAAAACCAGATTGAAGCTGGCTTTCCAGTAAATCTAACCTCTCTTTTAGCGCACGAATATTCACATCCACCCTACTAAATACATTTTTTTTCCAAGCACGAAGCACTAGTTTGGTTCTTTTCAGACGAATAGAAAAAGCTTAAGAAGTCTAGACACCGCATCCTGCTTGTTCCAAGCTTCCTTCCCACACATTAGAAACCCATCATGTAAACACCACATATTCAGAAAACGAAATGGAGAAGGGCCATAGGAAATAGCAGGACGATCTGAGAACACTACCATCGGACAATGATCAGAAGATTTACGGCTCAAATAATTGAAGTGAACAGAAGGAAAGAGGCTGGCAAAAACATTATTCATGAGCACTCTGTCTAATTTTGCCCAACTTCTGGACACTCCCCCATGCCCATTACACCACGATATGTGCTGGTCAGAACTAGATAACTCCAATAGACCACAACGATTTATACAATCGTTAAACTCTAACATCGAAATAAGAGGCCGAGGGTTCCCACGAACTCTTTCCGAATCCCTGCGAATAACATTAAAATCACCCAAAACTAACCATGGCTGATCCATATCAGTCCTCTCTTCTAAATCTTGCCAAAGTTCTCTTCTATCAACATATGAGCACTTAGCATAGACAAAAGTAACAACAACACGGTGAGCATCCCATTTAAACCAACCAGACACGGTTTGGGTCGTACAAAGCACAATTTAAAAAAGGTTTGGGTTATTCCAGAACACCCACAACTTACCACCCTGATTAACATTTGAGGCATAATGATTAAAATCCAAAAAAACACCCAAGAGAAGCCATACGATTATCATCAACAAAAGGTTCCGAGATATCAAATAAAGAAACCTTAAATTTAATAAGCAGCTTCCTCAATCTTCCTCTAGAATTGCCCAGCCCTCTAATATTCCAGAAAAAAATTGTACCAGTCATAAATTCAACTTTTGGGAACGGGTGTGTACTCGTTGTGATTTTCTCAGAGTCTTATGATTCTCATCCGAATTATAACTTTTATCTTTTCCCATCACAGCAGGTAGAGCACCCTCTTCATTTTTAGAATCATAAACCTGCGCCCTCTCCCCCTGGTAAACCTGCTTACGAGAATTCTCCAAATCCTACTGCACCTTTTCAACATCAACCTGCACCTGCGGAACATTATCACACCAAACTTCATCGCAATCTTGAGCACTAATATCATGCAATGTCTGGCCAGTATCCACTTGTGTAACAGTAGGAGCTTCCTCGAGTAATTGACCAACCGCATTGTCCTCCACAGGAATTTGAAAAACAGGCTCATGCTAGGCGTCGGACAAGTCGGGTCGTAGCTTCAACAAATCAGATGATGGGTTGTTCTCATCAGGGAAAACTAGGACAGGAGAAGTTCAGCCCCCCTGCCCATTAACACACGCCCCTTCACTGCTAGCCATTAGAAAAGTGTGGTTGACATTCATAAATTCTCTTTTACCCTCCTCTGCTCTTTCCCCTACCTTACTGGACTCGGCTTTCGTAGGCTCGGGTTGTGTCTCGTTAATTAATTTCGCAAAATCAGCTTCATAATTTATCATAACGGCAGGGTTCTTCCGACCCACTTCCTTCCACATTTTAGCATCTTCCTTGTTCCCCTCCACTTTTCTATACTTTTTCCTGTCGTGAACATCGCTTACACGCTGACCCATTCTGCAAGCCACCTCAGAATGACCTTGCCTAAAACATTTGTTGCAATAAAAACCTGGCTTCTCATAGACCACCGACTACCATATCTGATGCGATCCAAACATCACAAGAAAGCCTTTGACCTACTCGTCTCTGAGATCGACTGCAACACACAACCGTGCCCCTGTGGCTTGAGTCCTATAGACAGTCGCATTATCCGTTCCCAAAAACATACCAAAATGTGTAGCAAAACTCTGAAGGCAATCCAACCTGTACAGGTGCAAAGGGAGACCAGGCTAAAAAATCCATTAAGGAGCAATGGATGGTTCTTTTTTCAGATCAAAACCCACCGACTAGTTGAACAAACGAAACAGAACGCCTGCCACCACCCTGCCTTCACGTGCCCATGCATGGAAGTAATCTTTCTCATTCGCAAGGTCTAAAAGAACGTAAAAGTCATCCATAAAACTGATCATCAGCACCTCACTAAACCCCCAAGTTTTGATAATATTTTTCCATAAAACATCAATGGATGGTCTGGAGGACATAAACTTAAGGACTAAAGCAAATTTTAAATCTTCGATTGCCTTTTCCATCTCAATATCTGAGAAAATAAATCCAAGTTCACCGTTGATTACCTCAGGACGCCAGACTGAAAGCTTAAATTTTGGAGGAGGGATAGGCCACTGCAACGCCTCCACAAACGTACGCCGCTCACTGTTCTCATTACCGGCTGAGTGCTCCAGCCCCACCAGAGGGGGGGCCCTGCCGGAATCTTGTCCAACCCGCCAGTACAAGAGGCCACCGGAGGGCAGCTCATCACTGCCCACAAAGACCTGCACCGCACAGAGTAAACCTTAGCAGAGCATGCAATGTTCACGTTCACGTAAGGAAACTTTTACACTTTTTTTTTTTACCTCAAAGCATGGCTTAAAGTGTACTAACCTCAAGTATGATGGTTAATGACCTTAGCCAATTTTCAAAACTCAATTTGGGTACTTTGAGTGTGATTTGGGCTTAAGGAAACCAATGGTATGGAGTATTGGGCCTTTGGTCTTTGAACGGTAAAATGAGTCCAAACATGGCTTTGGGCCATATGAGCTTGAAGAGGGCCAAGGGTCCAATCTACACCAAAACCCTTATGCCTTCCTATACTTGGGCCAAGACTAGTCTTGATTTTCTAAGGGCTTGGTTCAAGATTTTCTTGGGCTAGGCCCATGAATGTACTTGGGTCCTAAAAAGCCTCACCAAAATTACTAATGGACTTGCCTCTCTAATCCTTAGCTCATTAACACTAAGTAACAACATTAATGCTAATCCCACTATTAACCTTAAAGAAAGTGATTAACCCAAAAATAAAAGTCTAATCTAGAGTACTTAAGGGTTAATCAAGAGTTAAATAAGTAGGGTGTTACAGTGAAGGTAGTACCATAGGAAGGCCGCGAGCAAAAACTCCAACCTCATAACTTTGCCACTTTGCCCTCAATTGGTTTTCTACTAAACAAGGGCAAAGTGGTAAAAAAAAGGTACTCTGATTTGCCCCGGGTTGGGGCATACATATCCTAAGGTCATGGTAGTACCATAGGAAGCCCGTGAACAAAAACTCGAACCTCATAACTTTGCCCCTTTTCCCACAATTGGTTTTCTAGTAAGCAAAGGCAACGTGGTAAAAATAAGAGGTGCTCCGATTCACCCTGGGTTGGAGCATACATACCACAAGGTCATGGTAGTACCATAGAAAGCCCGCCAGCAAAAAAATTCAACCTCATAACTTTGCCACTTTTGCCTAAATTGGTTTTTCACTAAGCACGGGCAAAGTGTTAAAAATAATAGGTGCTCCAATTGGACCCCTAGTTAGGGCATACATAACCTAAGGTCATGGTAGTACATCAAATAGCCCGCGAGAAGAAAACTCCAACCTCATAACTTTGCCACTTTGACCTCAATTGGTTTTCTATTAAGCAAGGGAAAAGTGGTAAAAATAAGAGTTGCTCCAATTCGCCCCGTGTTGGAACAAACATACCACAAGGTCATAGTAGTACCATAGGATGGCCGTAAGCAAAAAGTTCCAACCTCATAACTTTGCCCTCGATTGGTTTTCTACTAAGCAAGGGCAAGGTGGTAAAATAAAAGGTGCTACGATTGGCCCCAGGTTGGGGCATACATACCCTAACGTTGCCACTTTGCCCTCAATTGGTTTTCTAGTAAGAAAGGGCAAAGTGGAAAAAATAAGAGGTGCTCCTCATTGCCCGGGGTTGGGGCACACATACCACAAGGTCATGGTAGTATCAAAGGAAGACCGCGAGCGAAAAACTCCAACCTCATAACTTTGCCACTTTGCCCTCAGTTAGTTTTCTACTATACAAGGGTAAAGTGGCAAAAATAAGAGGTGCTCTGATTCGCCCCGGGTTGGGGCTTACACACCACATGGTCACGGTAGTGCCTTAGGAAGCCCGCGAGCGAAAAACTCCAAGCTCATAACTTTTCCACTTTTACCTCAATTGGTTTTTTACTAAGCATGGGCAAAGTGGTAAAAATAAGAGGTGCTCCAATCGGACCCCAGTTGGGGCATACATATCATAAGGTCATGGTAGTATCATATGAATGCCTCAAGCGGAAAACTCCAACCTCATAACTTTGCCACTTTGCCCTCAATTGGTTTTCTACTAAGCAAGGGCAACGTGGTAAAAATAAGTGGTGCTCCATTTCACCCCGTGTTGGAACAAACATACCACAAGGCCATAGTAGTACCATAGGATGGCCGTGAGCAAAAAATTCCAACCTCATAAATTTGCCCTCGATTGGTTCTTTACTAAGCAAGGGCAAAGTGGTAAAATAAAAGGTGCTACAATTGGCCACGGATTGGGGCATATATACCCTAAGGTAATGGTAGTACCATAGGTAGCCCACGAACAAAAAGCTCCACCCTCATAACGTTGCCACTTTGCCCTCAATAGGTTTTCAAGTAAGCAAGGGCAAAGTGGAAAAAATAAGAGGTGCTCCTCATTGCCCGGGGTTGGGGCACACATATCACAAGGTCATGGTAGTATCAAAGGAAGACCGCCAGCAAAAAACTCCAACCTCATAACTTTTCCCTCAGTTAGTTTTCTACTACGCAAGGACTTGGCAAAACTAAGAGGTGCTCTAATTCACCCCGGGTTGGGGCTTACACACCACATGGTCACGGTAGTGCCTTAGGAAGCCTGCAAGCAAAAAACTCCAAGCTCATTAACTTTGCCACTTTTACCTCAATTGGTTTTTTACTAAGCATGGTCAAAGTGGTAAAAATAAGAGGTGCTCCAATTGGACCCCAGTTGGGGCATACATATCGTAAAGTCATGGTAGTACATTCAGAAGCCCGCGAGAAAAAAAAACTCAAACCTCATAACGTTGCCAATTTGACCCCAATTGGTTTTTTATTCCGCAAGGGCAAAGTGGTAAAAATAAAAGTTGCTGCGATTCGCCCTAGGCTTGAAGATACATGCCCTAAGGTCATGGTAGTACCATAGGAAGCCAGTGAGCAAAATGCTCTGACCTCATAACTTAGCCACTTTGACCACAATTGGTTTTCTAGTCAGCAAGGGCAAATTGGAAAAAATAAGAGGTGCTCCGCATTGCCCGGGGTTGGGGCATACCTACCAAAAGGTCATGGTAATATCATAGGAAGGTCGGAGCGAAAAACTCCAACCTCATAACTTTGCCACTTTGCACTCAATTGGTTTTCTACTAAGCAAGCTTAAAGTGGTAAAAGTAAGAGGTGTTCTGATTCGTCCCGGGTCGGGCATACATACCACAAGGTCAAGGTCGTACCATACAAAGCCTGCGAGCAAAAAACTCCAATCTCATAACTTTGCCACTTTGCCCTCAATTGCTTTTCTGCAAAGCTAGGGCAAAGTAGTAAAATAAGAAGTGCGCCGATTTGCCCCGAGTTGGGGCATACATACCACAAGGTCATTGTAGTACCATTAGAAGACCGCGAGCAAAAAACTCCAACCTCACAACTTTGCCACTTTGCCCTCAATTTGTTTTCTACTAAGCATGGGCAAAGTGGTAAAAACAAGAGGTGCTCGAATTGGCCCCTAGTTGGGCATACATACCCAAAGGGCATGGTAGTACACAGTAAGACGCCCGCGTGAAAAAAACTCCAACCTCATAACTTTGCCACTTTGCCTTCAATTGGTTTTCTACTAAGCAAGGACAAAGTGGTAAAATAAAAGGTGCTATGATTGGCCCCAGGTTGGGCATACAAACCCTAAGGTCATAGTAGTATCATAGGAAGCCCGTGAACAAAATGGTTCGCCCTCATAACTTTCCCACTTTGCTCTCAAATGGTTGGTTTTCTAGAAAGCAAGTGGAAAGTGAAAAAAATAAAAGGTGCTCTGAATTACCCGTTGTTGGGGCATACATACCACAAGGTCATGGTAGTATTATAGGAAGACCGTGAGCAAAAAACTCCGACTTCATCACTTTGCCACTTTAGCCTTAATTGGTTTTTCACTAAGCAAGCTTAAAGTGGTAAAAATTAGAGGTGCTCCAATTCGCCCCGAGTTGGGGCTTACATACCACAAGGTCATGGTAGTACCAGACGTAGGTTGGTTGCAGAAAAACTCCAACCTCATAACTTTGCCACCTTGCCCTCAATTGGTTTTCTACTAAGCAAGGGCAAAGTGGAGAAAATAAAGGTGCTACGATTGGGCCCGGGTTGGGGCATATATATCCTAAGGTCATGGTAGTACCATAGGAAGCCCTCGAGCAAAAAACACCAACCTCATAACTTTACCACTTTAGCCTCAACCGGATTTCTACTAAGTGGTAAAAATAAGAGGTGCTCCGATTGGCCCCTGGTTGGGGCATACATACCCTATGGTTGTGGTAGTACGTTAAGAAGCCCGTGAGACAAAAACTCCAATTCGCCCCTGGTTGAGGCTTACATACCACAAGGTCACTGTAGAACCATAGGTAGGTCGCGAGCAAAAAAACTCCAATCTCATAACTTTGCGACTCTGACCTCAATTGGTTTTCTATTAAGTAAGGGCAAAGTGGTAAAAATAAAAGAAGCTCCGATTCGCCTCGGGTTGGGCTTACATACCACAAGATCATGGTAGTACTATAGGATGGCCGCGAGCAAAAAACTCCTACCTCATTAGTTTGCCACTTTCCTCTCAATTGGTTTTCTACTAAGCAAGGGCAAAGTGGTAGAATAAAAGGTACTCGGATTAGATATTGGTTGGGATATACATACCCTAAGGTCATGGTAATACCATAGGAAGCTTAGTAACTTTGCCACTTTGCGATTCGCCCCGGGTTGGAACATACATACCACAAGGTCATGGTAGTACCATAGGATGGCCATGAGCAAAAAACTCCAACCTCATAACTTTGCCAATTTGCCCTCAATTGGTTTTCTACTAAGCAAGGACAAAGTGGTAAAATAGAAGGTGCTATGATTGGTCCCAGGTTGGGGCATACATACTCTAAGGTCATGGTAGTTCCATAGGATGCCCGTGAGAAAAAGCTCCACCCTCATAACTTTGCCCCTTTGCCCTCAAATAGTTTTCTAGTAAGATAGGGGAAAGTGGAAAAAATAAGAGGTGCTCCGAATTACCCGGGGTTGGGGCATACATACCACAAGATCATGGTGGTATCAAAGGAAGACCGCGAGCGAAAATCTCCAACCTTATAACTTTGCCACTTTGCCCTCAATTAGTTTTCTACTAAGCAAGCTTAAAGTGGTAAAAATTAGAGGTGGTCTGCATTGCCTGGTGTTGGGGCATTCATACCACAAGGACATTGTAGTATCATAGGAAGCCCACGAGCAAAAAACTCCAACCTCATAACTTTGCCAGTTTCACCTCAAATAGTTTTTTACTATGCAGTGGCAAAGTGGTAAAAATAAGAGCTGCTCCAATTGGACCCTAGTTGGGGCATAGATATCCTAAGGTCATTTAGCACATTAAGAAGCCCATGAGAAAAAAACCCGAACCTCATAATTTTGCCACTTTGCTTCAATTGGTTTTCTTTTAAGCAAGGGCAATGCGGTAAAAATAAGAGGTGCTCCAATTCTCTCCGGGTTGGAACATACATACCCTAAGGTCATGGTAGTATCATAGGAAGCCAGTGAACAAAAAGCTCCAACCTCATAACTTAGACACTTTGACCACAATTGGTTTTCTAGTAAGTAAGGGCAAAGTGGAAAAAATAAAAGGTGTTCCGCATTGCCCGGGGTTGGGGCATACACATATCAAAAGGTCATGGTAGTATCATAGGAAGGCTGCGAGCGAAAAACTCCAATCTCATAACTTTGCCACTTTCCTCTCTATTGGTTTTCTGCAAAGCAAGGGCAAAGTAGTAAAAATAACAGGTGCTCCGATTGGCCCTGGGTCTGGGCATACATACCCTAAGGTCATGGTTGTACCATAGGAAGCCCACGAGCAAAAAACTCCACCCTCACAACTTTGCCACTTTAGCCTCAATTAGTTTTCTACTAAGCAGGGACAAAGTGGTAAAAATAAAAGGTGCTCCGATTGGCTCCTGGTTGGGGCATACATACCCAAAGGGCATGGTAGTATATTAAGATGCCGACAAGAAAAAAACTCCAACCTCATAACTTTGCCACTTTTACCTCAATTGGTTTTCTATTAAGCAAGAGCAAAGTGGTAAAAATAAGAGGTGCTCCAATTCGCCCCGGGTTGGGGCATACATACCACAAGGTCATGTTAGTACCATTGGAAGGCCGCGAGCTAAAAACTCCAACCTCTTAACTTTGCCACTTTGCCCTCAATTGGTTTTCTACTAAGCACGAGCAAAGCGGTAAAATAAAGGTGGTCTGATTAGTCCCGGATTGGGGTATACATACCCTATGGTCATGGTAGTACCATAGGAAGCCAGTAAGCAAAAAGTTCCGACCTAATAACTTAGCCACTTTCTGTAACACCCCGCTCATTCCTTCTGACGTACATTCTTTCTTTTTTACGTAAGGCTCCTTCTTTCTGATGTAAGCAAACTCTGAGGGCAGAAATTATGTGAGTTGTTTGCCCCTTCTATCTAGTGACTGCAAGCCTGTCATGCGTGCCGAACCATGATGGCGTATTTCAAAAGATATCGTGCGACTTCTAGGGCACGCCCAATGTTTTAAATGTTCTGAAAATATTTATAAGAAGTATTTCCAGTGTTCTTGAATTAAGATTGATTTTAAATACAACAATTATAATATTCTTGAAGAGCTCCAAAAATTTTATAATTGTCAGAAATCATTTTAATATCATTATTAAAATGATTTCAATTATTTTAGATATTATGAGATTTAAATTATGTTGAAAGTTTTAATTAATTAAATGGTTTTATTCTCTTAAATATGTTAAGTGAGACTTCCTCATTTTATTAATGATGAAGGAATATTATTTTATAAGCTAAAGTTAGTTTAAAATAATATTCTACCTTAATTTCTCCAAGTGTTTTTAATTCAGTTAATGTTTTATGCATTTTATATCAGTGTTTTAATCCTCCGTCGTTAGATCATTGCATAGATCCCCAAACGAAGGGACTGGGTTAAATGTCATACCCCCTCTCTTTCTTCCTCACTTTTCCCCAGCCCTCTCTCTCTTCTCCCTTTCCCTCAAGCATAAGCAGTATGCAGTCCTCTCTCTCGCCGAATCCTCCACTCCTCAGCCCGGCGCCACTGTGCGTCGACAGACCTCACCGCCGCCACCACCAGCTCCACCTCCCTCCAGCGAGCTCACCCATCTCGATAGCTGAAGGGCACCAAAGTGGGCCGAGTCTTAAAGATCTTTTGCAAGTTCCAGATGGGTCAATCACAAGATCAAGAGCCAAGAAGATCAATGAAGCGATACAATCCACTTGGGACAAGTCTAGCAAGAGCCCAACATTCAAGATGAGCTTGAAGGATGAAGATCTTGTTTTGATTCATTTTATACAAGTTATGGAAGAGGGCAACAACATGACTTAAAGGCTTTGGGCACTTGAAGGCTTTCAACTTGTTTAATTCATTTAAAGAACTTATTTTATTAGTTTAGAATAACTGGGTTTATTATGCGAACACTTAAGGGGGTCCTATGCAAGGGCATGTTGGAAAATTAATTATTTTATTGAACTAGGGTTAGGGTTTTACTGTAGCCGCACTGTGGCCGTGGCACTATTCATCCAGGGGCATTTTTGGAAGATGGGGGATTTATTTTGGCTAGGGTTTGATTAGGTTTTGCTTTACTCTTTGTTGCCTCATGTTAAGAATTTTATGAAATTTGATGAATTTATTCATTGTGTGTGTATTTTCTCTTGTTCTTAATTGAACTTTTGAACTTATCAAAGGTAAATCACAACTTTTGTGGCGTTCCTCCTTTGTAATTTGGGTTCTTGAAACGGGTTTTTCAACGGGTCTAGATTTTAATATAATCTAGGTTCTTGAAACGAGTTCTCATCAGGTCTAGGTTCTCCATCCATTGACTTGATTTTGGCTTTCTTCGAGAGTTTTCAAATTGACTGTGGGTTCAAGGGATTCCATTCCCATGGGTTCACATCATTTGGTATTCAGAGCAAGGTTTCCAATCAGGTCTGATTCTATCTTTTAATTTTTGCATCTCTAATTTTGATTCTAGGGTTTCATTGTTCTAGGGTTGAAAAAAACAAAACAAAACAAAATGTAGGCTGCCTAAATTCTTAGGGTTTTTGGTTTGGCTGAAAATTGCATCACCTAGGATTTCAAAATTCTAGGGTTTCTTGCATCTCTAAGTTTGTCAATTGCTTGGAGTGCCGTTTCATTGTTTCTCTTCTAGTTCGTTGTCAATTCTTGTGTGCTTGAATTCAATTGCGTGATTTTCACAATTGAATATTGCTGTTTGTGATTGAATTAGAGAAAAGAAAATTTGAAAAAAATAAAAAGAAGAAGAAGAAAAGAAAATGTAGCATATTCAAAGGTTGCTACATAGTTACAACAAAGAGAGAAAATATTTTTGTTGATTGAGTTTTATCATCAAAGGGGCTGAATACATCTTTCTAGTTTATCTTGTTTTGTAATTACTCTTTCCTTCATATAAATTCCTTGAGTCTCGTGTAATTTTCTTACTTCCTTGTTTCTTTTTCTTGTTTTTTGGACTTAATTACTAGTTGGAATAAAATAAGGTTGCATTTTCTTGATTGAGTTCAATTAGTTCTTAAAGAACTTGAGTGGGAAAACTATTGAAGTAAAAGGCAAGAGAGTGTGAGACTATTATCGGGAAAAAGTCAATTAAGAGTGAAACACAAGTGGAGTGCCATTATTCGAGTGTAAAAACATGTAAGGGAGTATGTGAGGTTTGCCACTAACATTCTTTTTGTGCAGCAAATTACAATGTCTCATAGGAGTGACTCATTACCAAAGGGGAAGGCAGATAACTCATCATTTTTGTTGCAAGTCATGCAACAACAATTTGAGCAGTTGAACTTGGTGTTGGGTGAAGTGAGGGAAGTATGGATAATCAAGAAGCAGTGATTAAAAATCTGCAAGGTGAGAGAGATAGGAGGTGACGTGAGCCTAGTATTGAGAGTGGGTTTGAGAATGGAGAGTATGGTGAGGATGAGGAAGGCCTAACATCTAAAGCTGGATTGGGTAAACATCGAGGAGTTAGACGTGGAAAAGGACTTAGGACAACCCAGAGGGTCGAGATAGAGTAGATAACAACCTTGGGAGCATCAAAATGAAAATACCATCATTCCATGGTAGAACTGACCCTGAAGTTCATTTAGAGTGAGAGACAAGAATATAATTGGTGCTTGATTGTCATAATTACTCTGAGGAGAAGAATGTGAAGTTGGCTGTAATTGAGTTCACTGATTATGCGATTATTTGGTGGAATCAATTAGTGACCAATAGGAGGAGGAATCTTGAGAGGCCTGTAGAAACATGGAGAGAGTTGAAAGCTATCATGAGGCAGAGATTTGTACCTAGCCACTACTGTAGAGACCTCTACCAAAAACTATAAAATCTTACACAGGGGTCTAGGAGTGTAGAGGATTACCATAAGGAGATGGAGGTGGCTATGATTCGGGCTAATGTAGTGGAGGATCGGGAGGCCACGATGACAAGATTTTTGAGTGGGTTGAATAGGGAGATAGCCAATGTAGTTGAGTTGCAACATTATGTGGAGGTAGAGGATATGGTGCACAAGGCTATAAAGGTGGAGAGGAGGCTAAAAGGAAAGGGTACATCAAGGTATACTTCAGTTTCTAGTAATCCTTGGAAACCAAAGTGGGACAAAAATTGATGGGAACCAAGATGGGCCTAGTCTTAAAGATCGTTTGCAACTTCCAGATGGGCCAAGAAGATCAAGGAGACAATGCAAGGATTGATGCAATCCACTTGGGACAAGTTTAGCAAAAGCCCAACATTCAAGATGGGGCTTGAAGGATGAAGTTTATGAAATTTAATGAATTTATTCATTGTGAGTTGAGTTTATCTCCTCTTGTTCTTAATTGAACTTTTGAACTTATCAAAGGTAAATCACAACCTTTGTGGCGTTCCTCCTTTGTAATCTGGGTTCTTGAGACGGGTTCTTCAACGGGTCTAGATTTTAATATAATCTAGGTTCTTGAAACGAGTTCTCATCGGGTCTAGGTTCTCCATCCATTGACTTAATTTTGACTTTCTTGGGGAGTTTTCAAATTGACTGTGGGTTCAAGGGATTTCATTCCCGCGGGTTCATATCATTTGGTATTCAGAGCAAGGTTTCCAATCAGGTCTGACTCTATCTTTTAATTATAGCATCCTTTAATTTAATTCTAGGGCTTCATTGTTCTAGGGTTGCAAAAAAAAAAAAAATAGAAACAAAAAGTAGGCTGCCAAAATTCTTAGGATTTTGGGTTTGGCTGAAATTTGCATCACCTAGGGTTTCAAAATTCTAGGGTTTCCTGCATCTCTAAGTTTATCTGTTGCTTGGAGTGCCGTTCCATTGATTCTCTTCTACTTCATTGTCGTGCTTGAATTCAATTGCTTGATTTTCACAATTGAATATTGTTATTTGTGATTGAATAAGAGAAAAGAAAAGAAAAGAAAAGACAAGAAAGGAAAAGAAAAGAAAAGAAAAGAAAGGAAAAAAAAAAGAAAAGAAAAGAAAAGAAAATTCGAAAAAAAAAAAAAGAAGAGGAAGAAGAAGAAGAAAAGAGAAGGTAGCATATTCAAAGTTGCTACATAGTTTCAACAAAGAGAAAGAAAGTATTTGTTGATTGAGCTATTATCATCATAGGAGCTGATTACATATTTCTATTTGGTATCTTGTTTTATAATTACTCTTTCCCTCGTATAAATTCCTTGAGTCTCGTGTCATTTTATTCATTCCTTGTTTCTTTGATCTATATTACTGGTTGGAATAATACAAGGTTGTATTGTCTTGAGTTAGTTCAACTAGTTCTTAAAGAACTTGAGCGGGAAAACTATTGAGGTAAAAGGCAAGTGGGTGTGAGACTATTATCGGGAAAAAGCCATTAAGAGTGAAACACGAGTGGAGTGCTATTATTTGAGTGTAAACACGTAAGGGAGTGTGTGAGTTTTTCACTAACATTCTTTTTGTGCAGCATATTATGATGTCTCATAGAAGTGACTCATCACCAAACGGTGTGGCAGATAACTCATCTTTTGTGTTGCAAGCCATGCAACAACAGTTTGAGCAGTTGAACTTGGTATTGGGTGAAGTGAGGGATAGGATGGATAATCAAGAAAAAGTAATTATAAATCTGCAAGGTGAGAGAGGTAGGAGGCGACATGAGCCTAGTATTGAGAATGGGTATGAGAAAGAAGAATATGGTGAGTCTCTTGTTGCTAGACGTGCACTCAATACACAAATTAAGATGAATGATACAGAGCAGCAGAATGAGAACGTTTTTCATACTAGATGCCACATCAACAAGAAGGTATGTAGTATGGTCATTGATTTGAGGAGTTATATTAATTTGGCTAGCACTACTTTAGTTGAGAAATTGAATTTACGTACCTTGAAACACCCTAGACCATACATGTTGCAGTGGTTGAGTGATTGGGGGGAGGTTAGGGTAAATAAGCAAGTGCTAGTTTCTTTTTCAATTGGGAAATATCAGGATATGGTCCTTTGTGATGTTGTGCCTATGCATGCTGGTCATATTTTGTTAGGGAAGCCATTGGAGTATGATAGGAATGTGATCCATGATGGGTTAAGGAACATGTACAGTTTTGAAAAGGATGGAAAAACAATCAAACTTGCTTCTTTAACTCCAACACATGTCCATGCGGACCAATTGAAATTGAAAAGTAAGGTTGCTCAAAAAAGAAAGAGTGAAAATGAGAGTGATCAAAAAAGAAAAAGTGAAAAGGAGATTGAGCAAATAAGCAAGAGTGAAAGTGAGAATGAGCTGAAAAGCAAGAGTGAAGGTGAGAGTAAAAGTGAGATTGAGCTGAAAAACAAGAGTGAAGATGAGATTGAGAAGAAAAGAAATAGTGAGAATGAAATGGAGAAAGAGAGAAAAATGAGATAGAACAAAGAAGAGGGTGAGAATAAGACCTCAAGCACAAGAGAGAATGAGTTGAAAAATAATTGTGAGGTCGGGAGTACAAAAAAAGATGAAGAAAAAGAGAGTGACAGAAAAAAAGAGAGTGAAAAGAAAAAAGAGTGTGAAAGGAAAAAAGAGAGTGAAAAATAAAAAGAGAGTGGAAAGAAAAGAGAGTGTGAAGAAAGTGAGAGAAAAACAAAGAGAAAAGTGAGTTTTTATGCTAAGGCTAAGTCTTAATCCTAACGAACTTGACGTATATTTGCCTAGTATTGTTATCTCTTTGTTGCAGGGATATGAGGTCGTGTTTCCAAGTGGTGTATTTAGTAGATTGCCACTTATTAGGGAGATAAAGTACTACATTGATTTTGTGCCAGGTGCGACAATTCCTAACCGACCTTTCTTGGAAAAACATGAGTCATTGACACACTTAAAGGGACAAGGTAAGTTGTTGACTAAAATGCATGCTAAGCGGGAGGATTGTATTGAGACTTTTCCTCATATATTCAAATACACACAAGGTATGAAAAATTTTGTGGTTGATGCTTTAGCAAGAAGGTATGTCCTTGTCTTCATTTTAGATGCAAAATTTTTGAGACTTGAATATGATAAGGAATTGCATGCTAATGATGATGACTTTGCTAGTATGTATGGAACATGTGAGAAAGCATCTTTTGGTAAGTTCTATAAACTAGATTGGTACTTATTTAGAAAGAATAGATTTTGTGTGCCTACTAGTTTTATGCTGAAGTTGCTTGTGTGTGATGGACATGGTGGTTTGTTGGGTAACCTTGGTGTAAGGAAGACTTTTGTTGTGTTGCATGAATGTTTGTGGGAATATCATTTGCCATTCAAAGACGTGTTACACGAACGTTTGTGGAAGTATCATTTGTCATTCATTGACGTGTTGCATGAATGTTTGCGGGAGTATCATTTGCATTTCATTGAGTTTGCATATAATTGGAGTGGTCATTTTGGTGAAAATAAGATTTCAGACGTGTTGCATGATCGTTTGTGGGAGTATCATTTGCCATTCATTGACTTGTTGCATGAACGTTTGCGGGAGTTTCATTTGCCATTCATTGAGTTCACATATTGGAGTGGTCATTTTGGTTCGAGGAAGACTTTAGATGTGCTTCATGAACATTTGTGGGAGTATTGTTTGCCATTCATTGAGTTTACATATAATTGGAGTGTTCATGCTACTACTAAATTTTCACCAATTGAAATTGTTTATAGACTTAATCCATTTTCTCTTTTAGATTTAAAGTCTTTACCAGTTGATGATATGAGTAGCTTGGATGGACTATTCCAAATTCTTGAACAAATTAATGAAAATGCATATCTAATGGATCTTCCAGGTAAGTATCCTGTTTCTACTATTTTCAATGTTATTAACCACTTTCCCTTTGATCCAGGTGGAGATTCGAGGTCGAATCCTTTTGAGGAGAGGGGGAATGATGGGAACCAAGATGGGCCTAGTCTTAAAGATCATTTGCAACTTCCAGATGGGCCAAGAAGATCAAGGAGACAATGCAAGGATTGATGCAATCCACTTGGGACAAGTTTAGCAAAAGCCCAACATTCAAGATGGGGCTTGAAGGATGAAGTTTATGAAATTTAATGAATTTATTCATTGTGAGTTGAGTTTATCTCCTCTTGTTCTTAATTGAACTTTTGAACTTATCAAAGGTAAATCACAACCTTTGTGGCGTTCCTCCTTTGTAATCTAGGTTCTTGAGACGGGTTCTTCAACGGGTCTAGATTTTAATATAATCTAGGTTCTTGAAACGAGTTCTCATCGGATCTAGGTTCTCCATCCATTGACTTGATTTTGGCTTTCTTGGGGAGTTTTCAAATTGAGTGTGGGTTCAAGGGATTTCATTCCCGTGGGTTCATATCATTTGGTATTCAGAGCAAGGTTTCCAATCAGGTCTGATTCTATCTTTTAATTATAGCATCCTTTAATTTAATTCTAGGGCTTCATTGTTCTAGGGTTGCCAAAAAAAAAAAAATAGAAACAAAAAGTAGGTTGCCAAAATTCTTAGGATTTTGGGTTTGGCTGAAATTTGTATCACCTAGGGTTTCAAAATTCTAGGGTTTCCTGCATCTCTAAGTTTATCTGTTGCTTGGAGTGCCGTTCCATTGATTCTCTTCTACTTCATTGTCGTGCTTGATTTTCACAAATGAATATTGCTATTTGTGATTGAATTAGAGAAAAGAAAAGAAAAGAAAGGAAAAGAAAAGAAAAGAAAATTCGAAAAAAAAAAAAAAAAGAAGAGGAAGAAGAAGAAGAAAAGAGAAGGTAGCATATTCAAAGTTGCTACATAGTTTCAACAAAGAGAAAGAAAGTATTTGTTGATTGAGCTTTTATCATCATAGGAGCTGATTACATCTTTCTAGTTGGTATCTTGTTTTATAATTACTCTTTCCCTCGTATAAATTCCTTGAGTCTCGTGTCATTTTATTCATTCCTTGTTTCTTTGATCTATATTACTGGTTGGAATAATACAAGGTTGTATTGTCTTGATTTAGTTCAACTAGTTCTTAAAGAACTTGAGCGGGAAAACTATTGAGGTAAAAGGCAAGAGGGTGTGAGACTATTATCGGGAAAAAGCCATTAAGAGTGAAACACGAGTGGAGTGCCATTATTCGAGTGTAAACACGTAAGGGAGTGTGTGAGGTTTTCCACTAACATTCTTTTTGTGCAGCATATTATGATGTCTCATAGAAGTGACTCATCACCAAACGGTGTGGCAGATAACTCATCTTTTGTGTTGCAAGCCATGCAACAACGATTTGAGCGGTTGAGCTTGGTATTGGGTGAAGTGAGGGATAGGATGGATAATCAAGAAAAAGTAATTAGAAACCTGCAAGGTGAGAGAGGTAGGAGGCGACATGAGCCTAGTATTGAGAATGGGTATGAGAAAGAAGAGTATGGTGAGTCTCTTGTTGCTAGGCGTGCACTCAATACACAAATTAAGATGAATGATACAGAGCAGCAGAGTGAGAACGTTTTTCATACTAGATGCCACATCAACAACAAGGTATGTAGTATGGTCATTGATTTGAGGAGTTGTATTAATTTGGCTAGCACTACTTTAGTTGAGAAATTGAATTTACGTACCTTGAAACACCCTAGACCATACATGTTGCAGTGGTTGAGTGATTGTGGGGAGGTAAGGGTAAATAAGCAAGTGCTAGTTTCTTTTTCAATTGGGAAATATCAGGATATGGTCCTTTGTGATGTTGTGCCTATGCATGCTGGTCATATTTTGTTAGGGAAGCCATGGGAGTATGATAGGAATGTGATCCATGATGGGTTAAGGAACATGTACAGTTTTGAAAAGGATGGAAAAACAATCAAACTTGCTCCTTTAACTCCAACACATGTCCATGCGGACCAATTGAAATTGAAAAGTGAGGTTGCTCAAAAAAGAAAGAGTGAAAATGAGAGTGATAAAAAAAGAAATAGTGAAAAGCAGATTGAGCAAACAAGCAAAAGTGAAAGTGAGAATGAGCTGAAAAGCAAGAGTGACGGTGAGAGTGAAAGTGAGATTGAGCTGAAAAGCAAGAGTGAAGATGAGATTGAGAAGAAAAGAAATAGTGAGACCGAAATGGAGAAAGGGAGAGAAATGAGAGAGAAAAAAGAAGAGGGTGAGAATAAGACCTCAAGCACAAGAGAGAATGAGTTGAAAAATAATTGTGAGGTCAAGAGTACAACAAAAGATGAAGAAAAAGAGAGTGACAGAAAAAAAGAGAGTGAAAAGAAAAAAGAGTGTGAAAGGAAAAAAGGGAGTGAAAAAGAAAAAGAGAGTGGAAAGAAAAGAGAGTGTGAAGAAAGTGAGAGAAAAACAAAGAGAAAAGTGAGTTTTTATACTAAGGCAAGTCTTAATCCTAACGAACTTGACGTATGTTTGCCTAGTATTGTTGTTTATTTGTTGCAGGGATTTAAGGTCATGATTCCTAGCGGTGTGTTTAGTGGATTGGCACCTATTAGGGATATAGAGTACTACATTGATTTTGTGCTAGGTGCGACAATTCCTAACCAACCTTTATTTGAAGAACATGAGTCCTTGATATACTTGAAGGGACAAGGTAAGTTGTTGACTAGAATGCATGCTAAGTGGGAGGACTGTATTGAGACTTTTTCTCATGTATTCAAATACACACAATGTATGAAAAATTTTGTTGTTGACGCTTTAGCAAGAAGGTATGTCCTTGTCTTCATTTTAGATGCAGAATTGTTGAGACTTGAATATGATAAGAAATTGCATGCTAATAATGATGACTTTGCTAGTGTGTATGAAACATGTGAGAAAGCAACATTTGGTAAGTTCTATAAACTAGATTGGTACTTGTTTAGAGAGAATAGATTTTGTGTGCCTACTAGTTTTATGCGTAAGTTGCTTGTGTGTGATGGACATGGTTGTTTGTTGGGTGACCTTGGTGTAAGGAAGACTTTTGATGTGTTGCATGAACATTTTTGGGACTATCATTTGCCATTCAATGACGTGTTGCATAGACGTTTCTGGAAGTATCATTTTTCATTAATTGATGTGTTGCATGAACGTTTGTGGGAGTACCATTTGCCATTCATTGACGTATTACTTGAACGTTTGTGGAAGCATCATTTGTCATTCATTAACGTGTTGCATAAACATTTGTTGAAGTATTACTTGTCGTTCATTGAGTTTGCATATAATTGGAGTGGTCATTTTGGTATAAGGAAAGATTTAGGTTTGTTTCATGAACGTTTGTGGGAGTATCATTTGCCATTCATTGAATTGTTACATGGACGTTTCCGGAAGTATCATTTGTCATTCATTGAGTTTGCATATTGGAGTGGTCATTTTGGTTCGAGGAAGACTTTAGATGTGTTTCATGAACATTTGTGGGAGTATTGTTTACCATTTATTGAGTTTACATATTATTGGAGTGTCCATGCTACTACTAAATTGTCACCATTTGAAATTGTTTATGGACTTAATCCATTTACTACCTTAGATTTAACACCTTTACCTGTTGATGACAGGAGTAGCTTGGATGGTCTTTTCCAAATTCTTGAACAAATTAATGAAAATGCATATCTAATGGATCTTCCAGGTAACTATCTTGTTTCTACTATTTTCAATGTTACTAATCACTTTCCCTTTGATCCAGGTGGAGATTCGAGGTCGAATCTTTTTGAGGAGAGGGGGAATGATGGGAACCAAGATGGGCCTAGTCTTAAAGATCATTTGCAACTTCCAGATGGGCCAAGAAGATCAAGGAGACCATGCAAGGATTGATGCAATCCACTTGGGAAAAGTTTAGCAAAAGCCCAACATTCAAGATGGGGGGCTTGAAGGATGAAGATCCAGTTTTAATTTATTTGATTAGCTACGGAAGAGGGCAACGACAAGACTTAAACGCTTTGAGCTCTTGAAGCGTTTCAACTTATTTAATTCATTTAAATAACTTATGTTATTAGTTTAGAATAATTGAGTTTATTATGGGAAGCACTTAAGGGGGCCTATGCAAGGGCATGTTGGGAAAGTTATTATTTTATTTTACTAGGGTTAGGGTTACTGTAGCCGAGTTACTGTAGCGCGGTACTGTAGCCGCGGCACTGTTCATCCAGGGGCACTTTTGGAAGATGGGGGTTTATTTTGGGCTAGGGTTTCATTAGGTTTTGCTTTAAATACTCTATGTAGCCTCATTCTTATCAGTTTATGACGTTTATGAAATTTAATGAATTTATTCATTGTGAGTTGAGTTTATCTCCTCTTGTTCTTAATTGAACTTTTGAACTTATCAAAGGTAAATCACAACCTTTGTGGCGTTCCTCCTTTGTAATCTGGGTTCTTGAGACGGGTTCTTCAACGGGTCTAGATTTTAATATAATCTAGGTTCTTGAAACGAGTTCTCATCGGGTCTAGGTTCTCCATCCATTGACTTGATTTTGGCTTTCTTGGGGAGTTTTCAAATTGACTGTGGGTTCAAGGGATTTCATTCCCGCGGGTTCATATCAGTATGACGATACGTAATGGCCACATGACTGAAAGGAAAGGGTACCAATGAATGGGCAGATTGCAATGCCGGGTAAGTAGTATTGGAAGTGCACCCAGTGCTGCCCCTATGAAAATGGATTCCCCACCCGTGGCCACAGGCGAAATCCGGGTCCAAAGGAAGACCGCTAACCCCAAATACATGGGGCGTAACAGTGTGTACTGGCCTATGAAAGTGATAAGAACGAATGGATGTATGCACGCATGTACGAACGCATGAATGCACAAGTCTTTAAGAAATGAAGGCACTGACGGGGGACACGTTTTTAAAGAAAGGAAAGTCTTTTGAAAGAAAAGCCCCGTCCAGTGAATTTTTCAAACGAACACACGTATGACACGTATGCACGCATGTAATAGTATGTACGAATGATGAATGCATGAATGAAAACCTATATTGTTATATTTTTAACGGTATGAAGTAATGCTTATGAGTTTTCGACTCATTTTAATTTTTATGCATGTCCCTCCCCCTCACAGGAATTGCACGATCAGGACGGACACGGCTCATGGGGAAGAGCACGGAACTCTAGGCACGAGTTTTAAACGTACGAGAGGCCTTTTATTATAAGATTTATGTTTTCCGCTGTAAAACTCTTTTATTATCAAAGCACATTTTAATCTATAAACGTGGAGTCTCGCACCCTGGGTATGCAAGTGAAAAGTTTTAAATAGGACGGTAATTCCCGTCGTCCTTTTATAAAAAAAATATATATATATTTTGGAAAAAGTCCCACCACAAGGACGGACGTTACAAAGGGCATGTTGGAAAAGTAATTATTTTATTGAACTAGGGTTAGGGTTTTACTGTAGCGAGTACTGTAGCCGCACTGTAGCCGTGGCACTGTTCATCCAGGGGCATTTTTGGAAGATGGGGGGTTTATTTTGGCTAGGGTTTAATTAGGTTTTGCTTTAAATACTCTTTGTTTTGAAATTTGATGAATTTATTCATTGTGAGTTAAGTTTATCTTCTCTTGTTCTTAATTGAACTTTTGAACTTATTAAAGGTAAATCACAACTTTTGTGGCGTTCCTCCTTTGTAATCTGGGTTCTTGAGACGGGTTTTTCAACGGGTCTAGATTTTAATATAATCTAGGTTTTTGAAACTAGTTCTCATCGGTTCTAGGTTCTCCATCCATTGACTTGATTTTGACTTTCTTGGAAAGTTTTCAAATTGACTGTGGGTTCAAGGGATTCCATTCCTATGGGTTCATATCAGTAGCTCTCTCCCACGCTCTCTCTTCCTCCCGCTCAGCAGTGCACAGCCTGAACGGGCTTCACGTTGCTATGCCGTCGTGCGTCGTCCAATTGCGCCACCACCTCCATGGCAGCTTCTCCTCCCACCGACCATCATCCTCCAGCAAGCTCAGTCCCCCACGTGCAGCCCTCTCTCTCTCCTCACGAGAAGTAGCCGAAATGGGTTTTAACCCATTTCTCCTCCTTGCGCCGCCGTCCGCAGCCACCCACGGCCACCAAGCACCTCCATGTGCTTCCCCTTCCCTCCCCCTTCCTCCTCCACTTGACCAGAGGCCCATAGCCTCCCTCCACCGTACGGCTTCCTCCCCCTCTCACACGCACGGGTTTCACACCCTCCACCGCCGTGCGCCGCCACCCATGGCCTGTAACTGCCATCTTCAGCCTCCTTAAGCCACCACCTACCCATCCCAACCATCCACAGCCCCGATCTACCACCCATGCATGCACACTCTCTCTCACTCTCCCACGACCTCTCCTCCATCGTGCGGCCAGATCCTCCGCCGTGAGTCACCGTGGCGCCACTTCGACGCCACCACGAGTTCCACCGCACCTCCCTTAGCCGAATCCTAGGTCCAAACCACCACTTTGAGTGGTGGGTAGCCACTGCACGTGATGGACAACCACTGCGTGTGGTTGACTGCCACTGTACACGGCTAGATCCGCCGTGTTACGCTTCTTGCCACCATCACAAGGAGACCACGAGCCCTTCCAAGACCACACCTAGCCATCCAAATGCCTAAACGGTCCCCGTACGTGGTGTAGCCGCCACGTACGACCCTTCCGACATCTCCGACGGCGACAGTCAATGAGCAACGCACGGGTTATCCCGTCGATGGTATAACGTTCTATCCCTTGTTATTTATGTTATTAGTTGACTAGGTTGTGGATTGTGCTGTTGGTATTTGTGGAGTTGTGGTATTGTGATGGGTGTCAGTGTTGGCATTCTGTGTAGTGAAGTGTTGGGCATATTTGTGTAGTGTGGTGATGTGATGTGATGTGCTGTGTATGTAAAGTGTTGGGCATAGTTGGGAAGTGTGATGTGTAGTATTGTGTCGTGTTGTAATGGTGGCATGGTGTATGTGGAATGGGAAGAGTACACGCTGAGTGTACTCTGTGTGGAGTGACGTATATGAAGGGAGTACACGTGGAGTGTACTCCATACGGTGGAGTGATGCACCATGCGGCGGATATGCCATAATGGTGATGTGGCGTGGTGTGTATGAGGGGAGAACATGCAGAGTGTACTCCATATGGTGGAGTGATGCATCATATGGCGGATATGCCATAATGGTGATGTGGCATGGTGTGTATGAATGGAGTACATGCGAAATGTACTCCATGTGGGGATTGATGCACCATATGGCGTATACGCCATAGTGGTGATGGGTCATGGCGTATGTAAAGGGAGTATGCGTAGAGTGTACTCCACGAGGTGCAGCGATACACCGTGTGGCATGTCGCCGAGATAAGGATGGTTGTGTGATTGATGGGTGTAGGGCATGGTGAGTAGTGTCAGGAACTGTGGAATAGTGTCTTGAAGTAGTTATGGTCTAGCCTGTAGTCTACGGTGACATGTGTCACTGTAATTGACTTATGGTTGGGAACACGAGTGAAGTAGCAGAACAAGTGTAAGAGTGCACAGCAGAAGCATGACTGGGCAACGTCACTTCATGATGTGGTTACTGACAGTCGTGTTTGCGATGGGTGAAGTGATAGTGTATGAATGGCGTAACAGGAATGTGACAAGATGTCACGATGTGACGGGAGTACGTGAGGAATCGTACTCACAATGAGTTAGGAGTTGACGTAGCAGAATGTTGGGTAACGCAACAAGGTCACCGTGTAGCTTGGGAGTAGTCTCGAGCTGTATGACGTGACATAAGGCGTAGTGGTGTTAAGTGTTGGGATGAACTGTTAAAAGGGACAGATAGTATGAGAAATCATGCTAGCCGGGTTAAGAGAAGGTTGGTATCGGAGTATGGCCCTTGTCCCTACGAGCAGGTGATCAACATGTTATATGTTGATCTTAGGTGATAAGGGGTAAGGTACATGTGTAATCTGGTGAGACACATGTGCCGGACAGATTCACCATATGTAATGGGTAATCTGTCCTGAGCATAGTTGTACGGAGCTTAAGCCTCAGAGTTGGCTTAGAGCCGTGTGGCTTGTATGGATGGGAATGAGGATTAGTATGGGCTAAGATGCATGAAGGTAGTGACAAGTATATTGTCTAAGATGCATGAAGGTGGTCTCCGAAGGTCTTAGGATAGTAAGGAACACGTAAGAACACGGGATAGAAGGAGAGTGTTCCAAGTGAAGTGTAGCTTGTATTTTCTAAGTTTAATTTGCTTATGTACTAGATAGAGAATGACACTAAGATATGTGTATGCATGTAGGTTGCCATATGACACGCACATGAATGGACTGCATGATATGCAAGTAGCATGGAGTCCAGGTAAGCGTTACGTTCTTACTCTTCTAGAGTTTTCTAAGATACAAGATGTTTTGCGAAAAAAAAAATGCTAAGTGTTCAAAGGTATACGTACGTACGGCCCCTCCTTGGCAGCCCCTGTTTACACACCCAAAGTATTAATTGTACGCATGTGAATGGATGACTATACGGTGTATCTATTGTGTGTATTTTCTAAGAAAATCCACGAACTGATGAAAATGCATGAAAGACATGAAAATGGATGTTTTCATGGATCCTACGAACTGACGCTCTTATGGATGCCATGAGGTGATGCTCATGGATACCATGAAAGATGACGTTTAAGGTGATGCTTATGGATGCCATGAAAGCTGACGTTTTAAATGTTTTATAATGCCATGAACGAATGTTTTACAAATGCCATAGCTCATGCTTTTAAAAGAACGATTCTCACGAAAACGAATGTTTTCTCATGAAATGACATGTTAAAGGAAAGATAAGAAAAGAATGAAAGCTCCAACTCTTTCGAGTTGGCATGAATGAAAGCATGAAATGTATGAAAATACGTAATGGCCACATGAATGAATGAAAAGGGGTACCCAATGAATGAATGGGCAGATTGCAATGCCGGGCCGTAGTACTGGTAGTGTACCCAATGCTGCACCCTAACGGAATAGGATTCCAACCTGCGGCCACGGGCGAATTCATTGGCCATAGGGCTGCTAACCCTAACACACGGGACGTAACAATGTGTATTGGCCTATGAAAGTGATAAGAAAGAATGCATGTATGCATGAATGTATGAATGCATAAATGCATGAAAGCACGACTCTTTAAGAAATGAGGCACTGACGGGAGAAACATTTTACGACAAGAAAGCCTTTTAAAAGCAGAACCTCGTCCAATGACTCTTGAAGAAATGAAGGCACTGATGGGAGAAACGTTTTACGACAAGAAAGCCTTTCAAAAGAAAAATCTCGTCCAGTGATGTTTTCAAATGAACGCACGTATGTACGTAAGCATGCACATAATAGTATGTAAGTATGATGAATGCATGAATGAAAATTTATGTTGTTATATTTTAACTGTATGAAGTAATGCTTACGAGTCTTCGACTCATTTTAGTTTTTATGTATGTCTCTCCCTCCACAGGAACTGAATGGTCAAGATGGACACAGCCCATGGGGAAGAGCACGGAAGTCTAGGCATGAGTTTTAAATGTATAAGAGGCATTTTTATTGTAAAATTAAGGTTTTCCGCTGTAAACCTCTTTTATTGTCAAATCACATTTTATTTTATAAACGTAGAGTCTTGCACCCTAGGTATGCAAGTAATAGGTTTTAAATGGAACGGTAATTCCCGTCGTCCTTTCTAAAATATTTTATAAAAAGTCTCACAACAAGGACTGGCTTTACACTTACACCACAATTCATTTTCTAGTAAGCTTGGGCAATGTGGAAAAAATAAGAGGTGCTTCGAATTGCCCGAGGTTGGGGCATACATACCACAAGCATTCATCATAACTTTGCCACATTGCCCTCGATTGGTTTTCTACTTACTAAGGGCAAAGTGGTAAAAATAAGAGGTGCTCTGTGCGCCCAGGGTCATGGAAGTACCATAGGAAGCCCACGAGCAAAAAACTCCAACTTCATAACTTTGCCACTTTTGCCTCAATTGGTTTTCTACTAAGTAAGGGCAAAATGGTAAAAATAAGAGGTACTCCAATTGAACCCTAGTTAGGGCATACATACCTTAAGGTCATGGTAGTACATTAAGAAGCCCATGAGAAAGAAACTCGAACCTCATAACTTTGCCACCTTGATCTCAATTGGTTTTTTATTAAGTAAAGGCAAACTGGTAAAAATAAGAGGTGTTCCGATTCGCCCCAGGTTGGAACATACATACCACAAGGTCGTGGTAGTACCATAGAAAGCCCGTGAGCAAAAAGATCCACCCTCATAACTTTGCCACTTTGCCCTTAATTGATTTTCTAATAAGCAAGAGCAAAGTGGAAAAAATAAGAGGTGCTCTGATTCGCCTCGGGTTGGGGCATACATGCCACAAGGTTATCGTAGTACCATATAGGAAGACTGCGAGCGAAAAACTCCAACATCATAACTTTGCCACTTTGCCACTTTGCCCTCAATTGTTTTTCTACTAAGCAGGGGCAAAGTTGTAAAAATAAGAGGTACTTCGATTGCCCCTTGTTGGGGCATACATACCCTAAGGTCGTGGTAGTACATTAAGATGCCCGCGAGAAAACAAATCCAATCTCATAACGTTGCCAGTTTGACCTCAATTGGTTTTTTATTAAGTAAGGGCAAAGTTGTAAAAGTAAGAGGTGCTCCGATTCGACCCAAGTTGGGGCATACATACCACAAGACCTTGGTAGTACCATAGGAAGGCCGCGAGCAAAAAACTCCAACCTCACAACTTTGCCACTTTGCCCTCAATTGGTTTTCTACTATGCAAGGGCAATGTGGTAAAAATAAGAGGTGTTCCGATTGCCCCTGGTTGGGGCATACATACCCAAAGGTCATGATTGTACATTAAGAAGCCCGTGAGAAAAAAAAACCTCCAACCTCTTAACGTTGCCACTTTGACTTCAATTGGTTTTCAATTAAGCAAGGGCAAAGTGGTAAAAATAAGAGCTACTCCGATTGGCCCCAGGTTGGGGCATATATAACCTAAGGTCATGGTATTAGCATAGGAAGCCAATGAGCAAAAAGCTCGAACCTCATAACATTGCCACTTTTACCCTCAATAGGTTTTCTAGTAAGTAAGGGTAAAGTGGAAAAAATAAGAGGTGCTCTGCATTGCCCAGGGTTTGGGGCATACATACCAAAAGGTCATGGCAGTATCATAGGAAGGCCATGAGTGAAAAACTCCAAGCTCATAACTTTGCCACTTTGCCTTCAATTGGTTTTCTACTAAGCAAGCTTAGAGTGGTAAAAATAAGCGGTGCTCGGATTCGCCCCTGGTTTGGGCTTACATACCACAAGGTCATGGTCCATAGGAAGGCCGCGAGCAAAAAAATCCAACGTCATAACTTTGCCACTTTGCCCTCAATTGGTTTTCTACTAAGCAAGGACAAAGTGGTAAAAATAAGAGGTGCTCTAACTCGTCCTAGGTAGGGGTTTACGTACCACAAGGTCATAGTAGTACTATAGGAAGCTTACGAGCAAAAAACTCAAATCTCATAACTTTGCCACTTTGCCCTCAATTGGTTTTCTACAAAGCAAGGGCAAAGTAGTAAAAATAAAAGGTGCTCCAATTGGACGCAGGTTGGGGCGAACATACCCTAAGGTCACGGTTGTACCATATGAAGCCAGCAAGCAAAAAACTCCAACCTCATAACTTTGCCACTTTAGCCTCAATTGGTTTTCTCCTAAGTAAGGGCAAAGTGATAAAAACAAGAGGTGCTCCGATTGACCCTTGGTTGGGGCACACATACCCAAAGGTCATGGTAGTAAATTAAGAAGCCCGCAAGAAAAAAGCTCCAACCTCATAACTTTGCCACTTTGACCTCAATTGGTTTTCTATTAAGTAAGGGCAAAGTGGTAAAAATAAGAGGTGCACCGATTCACCCCGGGTTGGGGCATACATACCACAAGGTCATGGTAGTACCATAGGAAGGCCACGAGCAAAAAACTCCACCATTATAACTTTGCCACTTGTCCTCAGTCGGTTTTCTACTAAGCAAGGACAAAGTAGTAAAAATAAAAGGTGCTCCGATTGGCCGCAGGTTGGGGCAAACATACCCTAAGTTCATGGTTATACCATAGGAAGCCAGCAAGCAAAAACCTTCAACCACATAACTTTGCCACTTTAGCCTCAATAGGTTTTCTACCAAATAGGGTCAAAGTGATAAAAATAAGAGGTGTTTCGATTGGCCCCTGGTTAGGGCATATATTCCCAATGGTCATGGTAGTACATTAAGAAGCCCGTGAGAAAAAAACTCCAACCTCATAACTTCGCCACTTTGCCCTCAATTGGTTTTCTACTAAGCAAGGGCAAAGTGGAAAAAATAAGAGGTGTTGGACCGGGGTTGGGGCAAACATGCCACACGGCCATAGTTGTATCATAGGAAGCCCGCGAACAAAAAACTCCAACGTCATAACTTTGCGACTTTGCCCTCAATTGGTTTTTTGTTAAGCAAAGGCAATGTGGTAAAATAAGAGGTACTTCGATTGTCCCCGGGTTGGGGCATACATGCCCTAAGGTCATGGTAGTAACATAAGAAGGCCGCGAGCAAAAAACACCCACTCATAACTTTGTCATTTTGCCCTCTATTGGTTTTCCACTGGGCAAAGGCAAACTAGTAAAAATAAGATGTGCTCCCATTCACTCCGGGTTGGGGATACATAGAACAAGGTCATGCTTGTACCATCGAAGCCCGCGAGCAAAACACTCCAACCTCATAACTTTGTCACTTTGCCATCAATTGGTTTTCTAGTAAGCAAGCTCAAAGTGGTAAAAATAAGAGGTGTTCCGATTTATCCCGGGTTGGGGCTTATGTACCACAAGGTCATGGCAGTACCATAGGAATCCCGCGAGCAAAAAACTCCAACCTCATAACTTTACCACTTTGCCCTCAATTGGTTTTCTTGTAAGTAAGGGCAAAGTGGTAAAAATAAGAGGTGCTTCCAATTTCATGGGGTTGCGGCATACGTACAACAAGGTCATGGTAGTATCATAGGAAGCCCATGAGAAAAAAACTCCAACCTCATAACTTTACCACTTTGCCCTCAATCAATTTTCTACTAAGCAAGCTCAAAGTGGCAAAAATAAGAGGTACTTCGATTCGTCCCGTGTCGGGGCATACATACGACAAGGTCATGATAGTACCATAGGAAGGTTGCGAGCAAAAAACTCTGACCTCATACCTTTGCCACTTTGTTCTCAATTGGTTTTCTACTAAACAAGCTCAAAGTGGAAAAAATAAGTGGTGCTCCGATTCACCCCGGGTCCGGGCTTACATACCACAAGGTCATGGTAGTACCATAGGAAGCCCGCGAGCAAAAAACTCCAACCTTATAACTTTTCCAGTTTGCCCTCAATTAGTTTTCTACTAAGTAAGGGCAAAGTGGTAAACATAAAAGGTGCTTTGAATTGCCCAGGTTGGGGCATACATACCACAAGGTCATGTTAGTACCATAGGAAGCCCACGAGCGAAAAACTCCAACCTCATAACTTTGCCACTTTGTCACAAAATAAGAGGTGCTCCGATTGGCCCCGGGTATGGGCATGCATACCCTATGGTCATGGTAGTACCATTGGAAGCCCGCGAGCAAACAACTCCAACCTCTTGTTTATTACATTTCTTAATGTTTAACTTTATACATTAGTATAATATGGAAGGAGAAGGATGGATACCAAATTTGATACGAGGAATGTGATATTATTTTTGTTTGTTTCTTATAAATTACAATATATAGGCTTAAAATATCGTCAAATAGGTTAGTGTCAAATCATCTGCATTTTATACACTCCGTCCCCTATTAAGAAACGGTGTCCCGTCTAACAAACAAAGTACATAAAGTAAAAATATAAGGAAAATGCTTAGGTCACAGAGGTGATCCCAGACTTCCTAGCGATTCAGTTTTTTTTTTTTTTTTAAATTGTAGTGTTTTTTAATGAATTTGTGATTTTTTTTTTAAATATTTAAAGCGATTTAAAAAATACTTGAAAAGAAAAACACACCATAAAAGAAGTACAAAATGCACGTATCGGTAGAAATTTTGGGACCACCTCTTGGTGGCCCTAGCAGTACCCAAAATATAAAAATATGTTGCCAACACTGAAAATGGTTTGGATGGAAGGCCTGAGGGAGAGTCACTTGAAGCAAGTAGGCAGGCCCTGTCCATTCCTCTACGAGCGGCAGCAAAAGCAATGCCAAATATAACAAATGCCCTATTCATATAATCCAAAGCAATTCCATGTCGGCAATTCAAGCAGGTTATCTAATTGATGTAGACTAGATTAATCAAGCCAGAAAATTAAACTACCTTGTATGATAGACCGATTTATTCATTGAAGAAAATATAGGTAAAAATCCGGGTAATTTGTACAAATATGTGGACTTACCTAAACAGAGTTGGGATTGGTGTACGTACAGCAGCAGATGGAGAAACGGGTATGTATAAAGGGAGATTATGGCTGTCTGTTTAGATGAAAGAATTTATTTAGTCAAGCAGTGTGCGTTATTGGGGCAGTTCTATTCAGCCTCTCAAGTATGCCATTTGCCTTCCTCTTGGCCCAGGACGTCCCGCTTTGTGCAAGCCTACTGAGTGTACCATTGGCATTTTCTTCTTCTCTAATTTCCACCAATTTAGTCCTATCAATAATACAGATTGCATAGAGAATGGCAGCACTATTCTCCTTGCTGCGTTCGCAAATGTCCTCCCTAATGAAACTTAGCAAAAAAGGCACGGCACCAAGCTCAGACATTTCCTCAACTGCCTTCCGATGGCCTGAAAGCATTGCAAGTATGGTCAACAACTCATCAACTAATATGCAGTCCATGATCTTTTTCAAAATCACTTTGACTGCACCTCCGTGGACAGCCCTCCGTTTATTCTCGCGGACAATACATAGGTTGAATATTGCTGAAGCAACATCCTTCATGGCTAATGGATGCCCCTCATCTAAAAGATCGATTAGAGGTCCGAGAGCACAAGATTCTCCAATAATGAGCTTGTTTGAGTCAAGGGCTGATAATGTGAAGAGAGCTGCAGCAGCATTGCTTTTTGTTTGAATGGTTCCATATTTTAAGGATTCAATTAGCATGGGTATGACCACTGGATTCTCTGCCACTAGTCTCTTATTATTATCATGAATTGAGACATTTAGAACCGTTGTGATCAAATCCTCTTGGAGATCAGGATGAGTATCAACCCTGCCTGCTGATAGTGGATTGAGCAACTGAGGAATGGCATCAGTGAATTCACCAAAAAGGGCCCGGAATGATGGCATTTTCTTCATTAGATGCCGAAGCTCTTTCGCAGCTTCTTTCTGCTCATTAAGGGGTTGGGACAACTTTTTGAGCAGCAAACTTAGATACCCTCGGTCTGCAGCAGTTACTAGCTCATCATCAATATCCTGTACAGCCTTTGGAAGCTCAACTCCATGCTCCCTGCACCAGTGGGAAATCATTTCTCTGACCAATTTATTAGAAGTAAGAACTATATGAGGTAGAACTTCTTGGGTTTTAGGGCATATCCTGTGGCCTTCATTCAACCACCTCTGGATGAATATACGGTCGTAAGTCTGCATATCATCAGGGGTAAAAATTCACTAAAATGAGTTATACTGTGACTCTGCAGATGAGTGAGAGAAGAACATAGGAAACATCAAAAAAAAAAGAAAACAAAAGGACATGAAAATGAAGATTGTACAGATATGATATTAAGTTTGTTGCTGAATTAATTGGTACTTGGTTGGCAATAAATCCATTAATATTATCAATGAGTGAGAACATATTCATAATATCTTTCAGAAATAGTTTGTTGTCAAGACCTAGACCATCTTTTGCACTATGTAAATTCCAAGATCTCTTCTTGTCCAAGCATTTTAAAACCAAAAAAGAGTGGAAAATTCCATTCTTGGATGAAACTTGAAGCAAGAAACTGAGATGAAAGCATCAAATAAATATAGAAAATGCCAAATCATTAATTGTAACAAAAGTTCAGACTGATAGGACGAAATAATTCATATTGCAACGAAAAATGTTGAGTAGAAGTTTTTGTACAGAAATTGGTAGTAGATATTTTGGATATCTTGATGACAAGATATGTATGTGTGTGGTAATTTAACTTCAAAACTGGAATCACTTTCTGCTTTTCATGCAAAGACAATGGAGGAAATCATTAAAAGCAATATTTGATTATATATTCTACAGGAAATCTATTGATTCTGTGTCGTGGGGAATTGGGGGCATCATGTCATCGAGTTTGGAACACAATCTAGATTGAATAGAAGCGAACTTGAAGAAAAAAAAAATCCGAAAATACATTTCTTGATACTAGAATCCCAAATATAAGTAAAAAAATAACCAAGTGAGAGGCTGAACCAAAAGTCGCACGTCCCGTCCAAAATGCCTGAAATCCAATACCAAAAGAGAAAAAAACAAAAAAACAAAAAAACAAAAAAAGGAAAAAGAACATTCAATGAAAGTCCCTTATAAGAAATGGTCTAAAAACGTAAAATCCTTGCATGCGTATTCACACTGAGCGAACAAACTAAAAACCAACAAGAAAAGTTAAATTTTTAAGAAAAAGAAGAAGGAAAAAGAGAGGATTAAAAAAGCATGCTAAGAACCTCTCCAGTGGCCAAGACAACGGGGTCTCTAATGAGCTTTCTCGAAATGGGGCATCTGAATTCTTCAGGAACAGCCGAAAGATTCTCCAATTTCAAACAAAGGGACTTGTTGAAATTCAAGTCCCTTAAAGAACGCAAGGTTCTGATGGCCTCGTCGGTCGTCTCTACCTTATAGTCATCTTCATCCAAAATCGTCTTCACCAGTGTCCGCAACTCATTCTTCAGCACCGTGGCCTTGGCTGATACAACACCATCAGTCTCCGAGACCCCAGATTTAGGCATATTTAGAGCAAGAATAAGAAAGAAAAACTCGTGGAACGAGAAGAATGCGAGCTATAGATTTGGTAACGGAGGACGTAGAGAATTATGGGCTTCTACTTCATTTCCTTTCTTTCTTCAATTCTCTCTCTCTCTCAGAATCTCCTCTCTCTCTCTCTCTCTCTCTATTTATTAAAGAAATGACATTTGTACTACGCAAATGTCGTATAATCATTTTAAAAAAATATAAATACGAGACTTACATAAAAAAATTAATTTTTTAATAATAGATCATTCTTTTTCTAAATGATTAAATAACGTTTACCCATTTTACAACTGTATGTAACATTAAGAGATATATAAAAGCAACAATCGGCATAAGAATAGTGTTTTTTAATTTACTAATTTTTTTACATTTTTGTCCCTCATGTGGTGCCACCTCTTTCACGCATTTCTCTGAAGAGTCGGGCTACTCTGCCGCCCAGAGTAGCCCACTCAATTGACCGCTAGGCCAAATGTATGATTTTATTTTTATTTTTCATTTTTATTTTCATATTTTTTTAACATATTTAAATTTTTTTTAAAAAAAAATACACAAATACACTAAAAATCACTTTCTTAATCATTAAATAAAAAAAATTAAATACACAAACTTTAACAGCCCGCTATAAATTCATTGGTGGAATTTCTATTGATTTAGGAATCTTTTGAAAAACCCATAAGTTTTTACGAATCGACCAATCGCTCAAGTTTTAGTATGTCGTCATAATCAGTGTTATCACTCACTATGGTGCTAGATTTGTGAGTTTAATTATTTGAGATAGTTAGAAGTGTCAGAATGCGTTATGGTCTGCGCCATTAGACTCAGTGGATTATTTAGAATTTTATGGCGCAAGAACCATTTTTCATAATTCCGGACGAAACGTCTGTTGGAAATTGTGAAATTACTTTTAGGGGTACTTCGGGGTTGAATTTCGTTAAACGATTTTCACTATTGGTTAATATGAATATTTAGAATTTTTTAGTAATAAGTTTATTATGTATTTTTTTGGAGTGAATAGTAACCTCGATAAGCACACCCATTGCAGTGTTTTCAAAATCACAGTGTGGAATGTCCAAATTAGGTTAGAGAAGTTTTATTTGGACACTTGGCAAGATCTTAGCCACACATAGTAATGGTATTAGACACTTGGCACAAAGAAGGAATCAAGATGTGAGATCATGCCACCTAAGCAAAGCTGTGTTTCATCTGTTCAACCAAATTGTGCCAGACCAAAGAGGGTTTCAACCCTAGCAAAACCCTAAATGGTTGGAATCCAATTGAAACCCCAAAAGTTTGGTTGAAACCAAAACCCTAAATGGTTTTCCCAAACCCTAAAGTTGGCCTCCAAACCCTTTTTAATCCAATTTTTAGCATTGTGTTTAATCACTTCCACATGCTATTAATTAATCAAATCCTTGTTATGACATCATTATTCAACCTTTTAAACCTTGGGAATTTGATTGGGCCAAGAAAAAATTGATTTTGGGTTTGATAGCATCTCAAACCTTAATCAAACCCCATTTAAACCCCAAATTGAAGCCCACTTGGTGGGGCCCACCAAGGCCCACGAAATTGGCCACCTTGGCAAAGCTTCTTGGAGAAGTTTCCTTCCCCACATGGCAGACCATCCACTGCCATTGGCTGCATCCAATAGTGCCTTGATGTGAAGGAGAAATCCACTCCATCAACCTCCATCTTTCACAGCAGCTGCAGGCAGTCTTTGCACCTCACTATTCTCCACTTTATGTCACATAGCTACCTCCAATCAAGAGTCATTCCAGCCCATAACTTCCCCCTCCATAAGTCTAAAGTCGTGCAAGACATACTTCTCTCCATTTTATCACTTCTTTCTCCCGTTCTTAGAGAGAAACCCAAAAGAGCTCTCTCGGGCAGATTTATGGGGCTTTTTTCGTGGCCATTTATGACCCTTTGTAAGTATTTTCGCACGATGATTCCTTCACATAAGTTGTTCATATTTGAGTCTAGTTTCCGTGGATATCTTATTAGTCTCATTCCATGCTCATTTGATTGGTCAAAAGTATTTTTAACCATGGAAAGGTCATTCTGGGCGTGAAACTGGAGATTATGTCATGTTTTGGAAGTTTTGACCAAGCTAATGGACATATCTTGGTCCGAAAATTTTATGGAGTGTTGTTAACATGTTTTTATGAATGTTCATTGAGTTTTGTTGCATGAATAAAGCTTTTGATGATAGATTTTCTTAGAGTTAGAAACTTGAAAACTGGAAGTGGAAAAACAGTTTCTGTTTTGTGAAAGTTTGAATATTTCGTGGTTTAATCTTATTCCAAAGGCTTTGATATTTTTATATGATGATCCTAAGCCTCTTATATACATGTTAGGATGTTATTTTGAAGATATTTAGTATTATTTTTAAAGATATGATTTTCTATGCAAGAGGATTTCGGTTAGGCCTAAACTTTGATGTTTTTGAGTTAGATCCATGTTTTATTAAATTTTAGCCATGTGATTTTAAGTTTGATGGTTGGATCTTCTTTAGGACACATTTTTAAACCATGTGATGTGTTAGTTTGAAGATCACATGTATTTAAGCCATGGATCAAGAGATTGATCATAGTTAGTTGGGAAAAACAGTTTCTGTTTTGGACTAAGTTTAAAACCAAAAACTCCAAGTGTTGTTTTGTGATTTTTGGTAAGTTTTGTTTGATGATTTAAAGCATGTTTGATCTTAGGATGATGTTATGAATATGTTAGAAGTAAGATTTGATTTTTTGAAATTCTTGGAGATGTTTTTATTAAGGTCAAAACTTGTGATTTAAGGTTTACTTTTTGTTAAAAAGTTTGGGTCTTTTTACAAAAAGTTTGGTGTTGCTAATTAGCTTTTTCTTAATGGATATTTTTAAGGGTGTTTTTAAACTTAGGATAGGAAGACCTTTGTTACAAGATTTTGGTTTATTCATGAGTTTTGGAATTTGAAAGAATTGCAACCAAAATCAAGACAAATGGATTATGTAAGTTTCGGCCATAGTGAGTTTTTCATAGTTGTGATTGGTTTTAAATTTTTCTGAGTTGATATTTGAGTTTGGGACAAAATTTACATGAGGAATGTAAATTTTGGTAATTTTTGGAATTAGGATATCAAATCCTTAAGTTAGGGGTAAAATGGTCATTTGCCCACATGTAGAGGGTAAAATGGTAATTTTACTCTAAGTTGTCTCTTTTCACATTTCTAATTGTTAGTAATTAATTTCTAACTTTTAGAATACCCTCTTACAGTTCCTCGTGTTTCGCGCTTTATTCTAGTAGAACGCGACGATCGAGGTAAGTTAGCTTTTAACTTACTATAAGTTTAATATGTATGAGTGATAAGTAAGGGAACTAAATTGTATGTATGCATGTTATCATATGTGCCATGCCAAGTCATTACATATTTATCTGTTACACAAGATATTCTGTCACGTATTCCTATACATTGCAAGTATGTCATGTTAAGTTAAGTATGCCATCTGTTACATGTATTTCATGTCACGTAATATTCACTGTCACATGTTACACCATGTTAAGAAATATTGTCTGTTATATGGTATGCCATGTTACGAAATGTTGCATCTTACATATATGCCATGTTATGAAATGTACTCTGTTACATTTATGTCTTGAAGTATGTCATGTCTGTCATCTTACGTTCATGTCACGTTATGCTACGTCAGGACTTTTGTCTTTCATGTCACGTTCATGTTACGTCACGTTACGAAATGTCATGTATGCCAGTTAAGTTATTCATGTCAATCACGACCCTAAGCGCTAGGATAGGGTAATATCCTAGTGGAACTCCTTTGTTCACGCTGGAGTGTCTAAATAGGTGTGAAATTCCCTAGGTTGACGAAGTACAGTAAACAGGTTGCGAATGGGGCCTAATTAGCTGGTCACCGGAGCGCGCCAGACACTAACGCCGATGGTGCCACACATTATGTTACGTGTGTCCACAGCAAGTGTGGCACAAACAAATAAGTCATGGGGCCACAACAACTATGGAGCATGAAGTATGGGGCCACAACAACTGTGGAGCATACACTACGTGAGACACAGCAATTGTGACACGTAGAATACGTGGGGCCACAACAACTGTGGAGTATGTATTAACGTACTCACAGCTGGTATAGACACCTGTGATGTGATGCGGTAATCGGCAGGGACACACGGCTCAAGGGGACCTGTGTAGCACCCATATGGTCACTTTAATGATTAAGTCTATTGAATAAGATTTCAAGTTCATGTATTTCACGTTCAAGTCATGTTTCAAGTTCACGTTATGTTATGTTCAAGTTTACGTTCACGCAATCATGGTAATCCCATGAAACAAAAACATGTTTCAAGTTCATGTTATGTTATGTTCACGCTTATTATGTTCTAAGTTCACATTTATGTTATGTCATGCTTAAGTTCATGTTCAAATTATGCATGCTCATGTTCATGTTCTGTTTCAAGTCTATGTTATGTTTCAAGTTCACGTTCATGCTATGTTTCAAGTCAATGTTATGTTTCAAGTCATGTTCATGCTAAGCTTCAGTTTCAGTTTAAGTTATGCTAGTTATGTTATGTTGTATGCCAAGTTATGCCATGATTACTTATGATTTGATTATGCATTCATGTTTTTACTGCCATGCATGCATCATTAACCTGTGTGGAAGTTTTCTATTAACTTGCTGAGATTTGTAATCAAATCTCACTGTGGTAATCCCAACTACCATTCCCCCCGAATGGTAGATTTTGTTATAGGATCTGAAGGTGAACCGGGAATCGACCAACTGGAAACGGTTGACTAAGCGACGGTGCGATGTAGATGGTAGTACAGTAGTTACCTCATATTACTACTTGTATTTGTGGAGTTCAATCTCCAGCACTCTTTTGATCATAACCATATGGACTATTATTGTGATCTTAGTTGTTTAGTATGTCGTTAAGTATGAAGTATGTTTTAAGTATTTGGGATATTTCAGTTTGGTGCATAGTATTGCTAAAAAAAAAAATTATCCGCTGCGAATATTGCATAATGCTAGATGCATGTTAGGAACATTGCATCTTATATGTCATGAATGGGGGCAAGTAACCTTGTGTTGCATGTCCCGATTCTTCAGATGTCCGTCCGATCCCAAGCGGAATCTGGGGGTGTCACACAAGCGGTCAAAATGAGAGGCCAAATTAGCATTTTCCTTCTCTGAAAGTTCTCTCTCTCTTTCTCCTGTCGAAATATTTTCTCACCGCCATTATGATATCTCTCTCTCTCTCTATCCTGTCGATGCCTCTTTCACGAATTTTTCTGGAAGTTCTCTCTCTCTCTCTCTCTCTTTCTCCTATCAAAATATTTTCTCACCGTCACTATGATTTGTCTCTCTCTCTCTTTCTCCCCCAAAACATTTTTCAAGCCATATTGATTTGTAAACTTATTTCTCTACTTTCTCTTTCTCTCTATCTCTCTCTTTTTCCTACTGAAAATTCGCCTATTGAGTACTCATTTTATGTAATTTTGCATATTGAGATTCACCTTCTTGACTAGGTCTTCTATCTTACTCATGTATTGACATGGAAGTTTTTTCAGAAATCTGCATCCCACTTGTTTGGGGATTCTGTAGGGAATTATTTTGTGTCTGACCTGTTGACTATCATCTTGGGATATTTTCTTTGGCCTTTGGACATTATTGAGAACATATGGGGCATCACTCTATTGTTGTTGATTTTCAATAACAGATGCATGCTGCTTTAGCTCCATCCCTAATAAAGGTTGTTCTAGCTGTTGTGTGACACCCCTAGATTTCGTTTGGGATCGGACGAATATTTGAAGTATCGGGACATGCAACATAAGGTTACCTGCCCCCGTTCATGACAGATAAAGATGTAATGTTCCTAATATGCATTAATCATTATGCAATATTCGCAACCGATAATTTTTTTCTTGAGCAATACTATGCACTAAACTAAACATATCCCAAACACTTAAAACATAATCATAAATATTAAAGTGGTAGACCTTCTTGATTACATCATGAGTCCAAAAGGTCTGTAATCATAAGAATACTAGAAACCGAGCTCCTTAAGTACAAGTAGGAACTAAAGTAGCTACCAGGCTAATCCATTGAGTAGCTTGCACAACTTAGTCAAGGATGCCATAATACTAACGATAAATGGGAGCATTGAGGATATGAGCTCCTCGTTGTGTCGTTGTTGTTTAATCGACCATCTCCAATCAATCATCTTCTGAAGCGCCTCCTGACTTGGGCACACGATCTACCATGCCAAGGGGAATGGTAGTTGGGACTACCACTGTAAGATTTGATTACAAATCTCAGCAAATTAACATATAACTTAAAATACAGTTTACAAATGCAGATATGGCAGTAAAGGCATGAATACATAATCATAATCATAAATAAGCATGACGTGACTTGACATATAACACAGCATAAACTGATATGACTTGAACTTGAACATAGATTGAACTGAAACTAAACTTGACATGACATGAACTTAACTGAGACTTGACTTGACATGACAGGAACTTGAACGTGAACTGTGACGACCCCAACCTCCGCTTGGGATGGAACGGAGATTTAGAGCGTCAGGACATGCAACACAAGGTTACATACCCTGTACAAGACAGTTAATATGCAAGGCATCCTAGTATGCAACTAGCAGTATGCAATAGTTGCAGCAAAAATAAAAGGTGTAAGTATAAAATACGCTAGAATAACTAAAAACATCCCAACTTCATTAGAAATCATTAAGTTCAAAATATCAATGTTGCATAGACTTATTTACAAAGTCAAATCATTCTCTTCATGCGATCTAAAGCATGAAGGACTTGGGCTATGAACATCAGGATTAAATCTAGCTTCCTCTCCAGATCCGGCTCCTCCTCAATCATGCGAATCCAGTGCTCCATCTATCTCGGCCTGTCAAGTCCTGACAAAACTTCTATCACTCCGAGTGGAATGATAGTCGTCCTATAAAGGGTGAAATTTACTCGAAATCTCAGTAAGTTAAACAACCAACTTACACAAGGATAAATCAAATATGATAAATGATAAATATGCAATGCATGAGATGGAGAAAAATCAGTATGCATGTCTCCTGTCCAGATTCCTTAACATTTTAGAAAAACTGGAAACACAGGTTTTGATGGGCTGACATGGACCTAGTTTTAAAGATCATTTGCAAGTTTCAGATGGGCCAATTACAAGGGTCATGAGCCAAGAAGATCAAGGAGGCAATGCAAGAATTGATGCAATCCACTTGGGATGAGTTTAGCAAGAGCCCAACATTCAAGATGGGCTTGAAGGATGAAGATCCAGTTTTGATTCATTTGATAAGCTATGGAAGAGGGTAACAACATAACTTAAAGGCTTTGGGCACTTCAACTTGTTTAATTCATTTAAAGAACTTATTTTATTAGTTTAGAATAATTGGGTTTATTATGGGAAGGACTTAAGGGGGCCTATGCAAAGGCATGTTGGGAAAGTTAATATTTTATTGAACTAGGGTTAGGGTTTTACTGTAGCGAGTACTGTAGCCGCACTGTAGATGCGGCACTATACACACAAGGGGCATTTTTGGAAGATAGAGATTTATTTTGGCTAGAGTTTTAATTAGGTTTTAGTTTAAATACTTTTTGTAGTCTCAATTTAAGAAGTTTATGAAATTTGATGAATTTATTCATTGTGAGTTGATTTTATCTACTCTTGTTCTTGATTGAACTTTTGAACTTATTAAAAGTAAATCACAACCTTTGTGGCGTTTCATCTTGTAATTTGGGTTCCTGAGACGGGTTCTTCAACGAGTCTAGAATTTAATATAATCTAGATTCTTGAAATAAGTTCTCATCTGGTCTAGATTCTCCATCCATTGACTTGATTTTGGCTTTCTTGGGTGAGTTTTCAAATTGATTGTGGGTTCAAGGGATTCCATTCCCACGGGTTCATATCATTTGGTATTCAGAGCAAGGTTTCCAATTATGTCTGATTCTATCTTTTAATTATTGCATCTTTAATTTTGATTCTAGGGTTGAAAAAAAAAACAGAGACAAAAAAAGTAGGCTGCCGAAATTCTTATAGTTTTTGGTTTGGCTGAAATTTGCATCACCTAGAATTTCAAAATTCTAGGGTTTATTGCATCTCTAAGTTTGTCAATTGCTTGGAGTGTCGTTCCATTGATTCTCTTCTATTTCATTGTCAATTCTTGTGTGCTTGAATTCAATTGCTTGATTTTCACAATTGAGTATTGATGTTTGTGATTGAATTAGAGAAAAGAAAAGAAAAGAAAAGAAAAGAAAGGAAAAGAAACAAAAAGAAAAGAAAAGAAAGGAAAGGAAAGGAAAAGAAAGAAAAAATACGAAAAGAAAAAGAAGAAGAAGAAGAAGATAAGAAAATGTAGCATATTCAAAGGTTGTTACACAGTTACAACAAAGAGAAAGAAACACATTTACTGATTGAGGTTTATTATCAAAGGGGCTGAATACATCTTTCTAGTTGGTATCTTGTTCTATAATTACTCTTTCCCTTGTATAAATTCCTTAAGTCCCGTGTGATTTTATTACTTCCTTGTTTCTTGTTCTTGTTTCTTGAACCTATTGCTGTTTGGAATAATACAATGTAGTATTGTCTTGATTTAGTTTAACTAATTCTTAAAGAACTTGAGCGGGAAAACTATTAAGGTAAAAGGCAAGAGACTGTGAGAGACTATTATTGGGAAAAAACCAATTAAGAGTGAAACACGAGTGAAGTGTCATTATTCGAGTGTAAACATGTAAGGGAGTGTGTGGGATTTTTCACTAACATTCTTTTTGTGCAGCACATTACAATGTCTCTCATAGAAGTGACTCATCACCAAAGGGGAGGGCAGATAACTCATCCTTTGTGTTGCAAGCCATGCAACAACAGTTTGAGCGGTTGAACTTGGTGTTGGGTGAAGTGAGGGATAAGATGGATCATCAAGAAGCGATAATTAGAAATCTACAGAGCAGGAGAGATAGGAGGCGACGTGAGTCTAGTGTTGAAAATGGGTATGAAAATGAAGAGTATGGTAATTCTCTTATTGTCAGGCATGCACTCAATACACAAATTAAGATGGATGATACAGAGCAGCAGAGCGAGAACATTTTTCATACTAGATGTCACATCAACAACAATGTATATAGTTTGATCATTGATTTGATGAGTTGTATTAATTTGGCTAGCACTACTTTAGTGGAGAAATTGAATTTACCTACCTTGAAACACTCTAGACCATACAAGTTATAGTGGTTGAGTGATATTGGGGAGGTTAGTGTAAATAAGTAAGTGCTAGTTTCTTTTTCAATTGGAAAATACCTGGATATGGTGCTTTGTGATGTAGTGCCTATGCATGTTGGCCATATTTTGTTGGGGAAGCCGTAGCAGTTTGATAGGAAGGTGATCCATGATGGGTTAAGGAACATGTACAATTTTGAAAACGATGGAAAAATAATCAAACTTGCTCCTTTAACTCCAACACAGGTCCATGAGGACCAACTGAAACTAAAAAGTGAGGATGAGAATGAGAAAAAAAAATAAATAGTGAGCCTGAAAAGGAGAGAGAGAAAAAAATGAGTGAGAAAAAAGATGAGACTGAGGCTGAAACCACAAGAAAAAGAGAGAACGAGTTGAAAAACAATTGTGAGGCCGAGAATTCAAAAAAAGAGGAGAGTGAAAGAAAAGAAAAGAGTGAAAAGGAAAAAGAAAGTGAGAAAAAAGAAAAAGAAAATGAGGCCGAAACATCAAGAAAAAGGGAGAGTGAAAAAGAAAATAGAGAGGTGGCTAAGAGTCAAGAAAAAAGAGTTGAGCCACGAGAGGAAAAAGAAAGAGAGATTGCAGAGAGAAACAAAAAAATAAAAGTGAGTTTTTATGCTAAGGCAAGCTTTTATACTAATGAATTTAACAACTCTTTGCCTGGTGTTGTTGTTTCTTTGTTGCAGGTTTATGATATCAAGATTCCAAGCGGTGTGTTTAGTGGATTGCCACCTATTAGAGAAATAGAGCATTACATTGATTTTGTACCAGGTGTGACAATCCCTACCTAACATTTCTTTGAAGAACATGAGTCATTGACGCACTTGAAGGGACAAGGTAAGTTGAATATAATGCATGCCAAGTGGGTGCAATTCATTGAGATCTTTCCTCATGTAATCAAGTACACACAAGGTAAGGAAATGTTTGTGGTTAATGCTTTAGCAAGAAGGTATGTCCTTGTCATTATTTTAGAGCAAAGTTATTGAGACTTAAATATGATAAGAAATTGTATGTTAATAATGATGGCTTGGCTAGTGTGAATGGAGTACGTGAGAATGCATCATTTGGTAAGTTCTATAGACTTTGTGAGCCTACTAGTCTTATGCGTGAGTTGCTTGTGCATGGATTGGGTTTGATGAATCATTTTGGTGGAAAGAAGATTTTAGATGTGTTACATGAACATTTGTGAGAGTACCATTTGTCATTCATTAACGTGTTGCATGAACGTTTGTGGGAGTATTGCTTGCCATTCATTGAGTTTGTATATAATTGGTCATTTTGGTGTAAGGAATGCTTTAGGTGTTTTTCATGAACGCTTGGGGGAGTATCAATTGCCATACATTGACTTGTTGCATGAATGTTTGCACGAGTATCATTTGTGTTTCATTGAGTTTGCATATAATTGGAGTGCTCATTTTGGTGTAAGGAAGACTTTAGATGTGTTTCATGAACATTCGTGAGAGTATTGTTTGCCATTCATTGAGTTTACATATAATTGGAGTGTTCATGCTACTACTTAATTTTCATCTTTTGGAATTGTTTATAGACTTAATCCGTTTACTCCTTTAAATTTAATGCCTTTACCAGTTGATGACAGGAGTAGCTTGGATGGACTTTTCCAAATTCTTGAACAAATTAATGATAATGCATATCAAGTGGATCTTCCAGGTAAGTATCATATTTCTTATATTTTCAAATATTTCTTATATTTTCAATGTTACTAACCTTTTTCCCTTTGATCCAGGTGGAGATTCGAGGTCGAATCCTTTTGAGGAGAGGGGTAATGATGGGCACCAACATGGACCTAGTCTTAAAGATCATTTGCAAGTTCCAGATGGGCCAATTACAAGGGTCAAGAGCCAAGAAGATTAAGGAGGCAATGCTAGAATTGATGCAATCCACTTGGGACGTGTTTAGCAAGAGCCCAACATTCAAGATGAGCTTGAAGGATGAAGATCCAATTTTGATTCATTTGATAAGCTATGGAAGAGGGCAACAACATGACTTAAAGGCTTTGGGCACTTGAAGGCTTTCAACTTGTTTAATTCATTTAGGGCAGGTTTGGGGCACAAGATAAAACACAAAATTCTCATCTCATCATTACACATTTTTTAAATCTACATACAAAATATAATAAACAATTCAACTTTTTCAAATCCCAAAACAATAATAATATTAAAACATAATATTTTAAACTTCAAAACAAAACACAAAATTCTCATCTCACCTCCCAAACCTCCCCTTAAAGGACTTATTTTATTAGTTTAGAATAATTGGGTTTATTACGGGAAGGACTAAGGCCTCGTTTGTATTCACAGCTCATCTCAATTCATCTCAACTTATCTCACTACTATTCATTAATATTCAGCAACTTTAACTCACAAATCTCACTACTATTCACAACTCATCTCACTACTATTCACAATCCATCTCAACTCATCTCAAGTCATCTTCGAATCCAAACGACACCTTAAGGGGGCCTATGCAAGGGCATGTTGGGAAATTTAACATTTTATTGAACTAAGATTAGGGTTTTACTGTAGTGAGTATTGTAGCCATACTGTAGATGCGGCACTATTCACACAAGGGGCATTTTATTGAACTAGGGTTAGGGTTTTACTGTAGCGAGTACTCTAGCCGCATTGTAGATACGGCACTATTCACACAAGGGGTATTTTTGGAAGATAGAGATTTATTTTGGCTAGGATTTTAATTATGTTTTGCTTTAAATACTCTTTGTAACCTCAATTTAAGAAGTTTATGAAATTTGATGAATTTTTATTCATTGTGAGTTGAGTTTATCTCCTCTTATTCTTGATTGATCTTATCAAAGGTAAATCACAACCTTTGTGGCTTTCCTCCTTGTAATATGGGTTCTTGGGATGGGTTCTTCAACGGGTCTAGATTTTAATATAATCTAGGTTCTTGAAACGAATTTTCATCGGGTCTTGATTCTCCATCCATTTACTTGATTTTGGCTTTCTTGGGTGAGTTTTCAAATTGATTGTGGGTTCAAGGGATTCCATTCTCATGGGTTCATATCAGGTTTTCATCCAGTAAACATTTTTGCCATCATTTTTTAAAGCATAAGTTCATCATAAACTTTCATCATTATTAGCAATTCATAATTAACAACATAACGTGTGGTAACGTCACAGTTTCACATGTGCACTGTGGTACCTGCCAGTGACCGTATTACAACTCACGTTGAAACTACGTTATCTATAGACTCATTCTCAATGCATTGGTAATATAACATAACATCATAAAATTCATAACGTGTACACCCACCAGCGTTAGGTGTCATAACATGTTGACTTCGCTCCGGCGTTCTTTAAAAAGAACTCATTCGAAGCATGTTGACTGTTCTTCGTCAACATTGGGGTTAACTCCATTTTTAAACACTCTAGAGTGGACAGAGGAGTTTCACTAGGATAATTGCTCATCCTAGACTTTGGGATCGTGACAAAAATTATTTTCATGCTATGCTTGAAAAATGTTTTTCATGACATGTGCATATTTGGCAAGTTTTCATGCAAAAATGACATTTATAGATGCAATATGCAAAAATGGTGAAAAATATCACATGTCATGTAAGTATGCACTCAATGTATCATATAACATGATATTTTATGCTCAAAATGACAATTGAAATATGAATGAAGCATTTATCAATAATTCATAAATAACTTATCAAGATGTAAGTTAGAGGCCAACTTACAAACTTCTTAAGAAATTCGAAAAATTGTCGTAGCAGCTGAAAACAAGTACGTGCTAAGTTAGGATTAATACTTCTAGGTTCAAAATCAAAGGCTTCAAAATGGGTATTTACAAAAATACTCCTAAACTATAAAAAATTATCATTAAGACCCTAAATTTTCACTAATTACAAATGAACTCCAAATTTAACCAAAATTCATGGACTTTATATTTTTTGCACTCTAAAACCATATATGCCCTTGGATTTTAAAAAATCAAAGTGGAATTTGCCCAAACAGTCCCAACCAGTGGCATGCACTCTAGTTGATGTCTACTAGTTGATCTCATATGCACTCTAGATTTTACTTAATCACAAATGACCACTAACATCTTAATAACATAATGAAGGCTAATTCTTGGATAATCAAGTTCATCCCAACACTCAAGTATGGCTAAGATATCCTTAATCTCCAATTTATTCAAAATCGATTTATACTTGATGATCAAAACAAGATAGATTTAAAACCTATCATGGCATGCTTTTAATATTCATATCAAATCATGCTTAAGACTTCCCATAGCTAAATTCTCACTTAAAATCATTTAATCATTCAAACCATCTCTTAATTGACCCGATTTTGAAATAAGAATGATAACCTTCTCAAAACTCAACCAAATTTCGTACCAACACTTGGAAACAAAGTTTGACATGCTAACTAAGATAAAAATCAAGAAAAATTACAAATTACGTGGCCTTCCAAGCACTCAAGACAGCCTTGCAGAAGAACACTCAAGAACTCACCAAGAACTCACTCGGTTTCACTCTTTTGATCTTTAAGAGGGAGAAGTGCTCTCAAGGCTCAAGAGGTATTTATAGGGATCAATAGGGGTGGAGACGGTTGCTTGAATGCAAGTGGGTTGGGTGAAGTGGGGTTGGGTGAAGTGGGCAGTGCACCAGTCTGGAAATTTTCCAGATTGCTTCCATGGGCTTATGTCACCTTATGCAGGGGGAATAGTGGCCTGGAACCACCATGATTTTCTCTTCACTATAGCTACATTGGTCCTATAGAGGTTTCCAGGTCGTGGGGCATCTTTCAGGTGGCAAAACATCACTCAAACCACCCTTGCAAACAGGCGAATTCAGGTGGTTTTATTTGGTAGATTTTGGACTTCGTTTATGCATGGTTTTGGGTGGAAAAAACTGAGTCAATTTCTTCATGATGGTCATGGGACCTTTTGGGGATTGGGTGATAATGGAGGTGGCGTGGGGTGGTGGCTCAACCATGGCAGATGGTTGGTTAAATTCCAACCCAATCAATTCCTACACAAACTAGACCATGGTGCACTCAGTTTGGTCATTTGAGTTGGTTTGTGTAACCAATTTCGTCCAAGACTCAAAATGGGTTTGAAGGGGTCTCATGAGGTATTTAAGGACCATATTACCCATGGGGACAAACCTCAAAAATGTTGGGCCTAACAGCAAAAAAGTCCAAGCATACAAAGGACAATACACAAAGCCGATTGATGCAAGGTTTGGGTTTGATATGCCAATTTCCTTAATGACATGTGGGTAGGTTTAGCTAAGGTATTAGCAAGGTCTAATTATGATGTAAAGAAGTAATAATTCAAGAAAATTCAAATTAAAAGGTTTAAGAAAAGATTAAGGGAAATTAAGTTTCAAACATAGCTTAAAGTTCACTAACCTCAAGTATGATGGTTAATGGTCTTAGCCAATTTTTTAAACTTAATTTGGGTACTTAGGGTATGATTTGGGCTGAAGGAAACAAATGGTATGATGTATTGGGATTTTGGTCTTGAATAGTGAAATGAAGGCCACATTTCCAGATTTGTAGGGTTAAAAATGATATGAACTCCACCAACAATTGTGATGAAACCCGATAACAATGATGGCTTGGAACCCCAAGATCGTATTGACAAGATTTGTTGAGCCTTGACCAGTCACCCAACTAGATGAAAACCAAGACTACGAAGGATTGAAAACGCCACACTACGAAATCAGAATCAAGGTGATAAGTTTGGAGCTTGAACGCCACAAGATTAACTTGATAAGTTCAAAGAGTTCTTTGAAGAACCAAGAGGAACACAAGACCTCACAAAGACAAATAAGCTTCTGAAATTTCCAATCTCCTATTAAAACTTGAAATAACCCCTCTATATACTTGGAACAACCCTCCAAGAATAGGAAAAGTCATAACTACAGCTTTAAAAGCAACACAAATATTAACATAACAAGTCCCATGATTTTTAGGCCTCTTGGACTTCTAGAGGCAGCCAGAAATGACTAAATGACTAAATTCAATGTATTTCACGTACCCAGGTAAGACCAAGTTCATTCACCTATTTAATATTCTTGAAACTTAACAAATTCACGTCCTTTAATGGACAGACCATTCATCATATTTCTACGTGCTAATTAGCCTCTTCAATTGCCTTGATGACATGGACTAAGTCTTGAATATTATTTGAGCCCATCTTGGACTTTTTAGAATCAGCCCAATTCTCTTGGATTAGCCCATTTAGTGCTTCCTTGAAACGTTTGGCTCTAAGTCTTGTAATTGGGCCACTAGGAAGTGACAAAGGGTCTTGTGCAAATTCAGCTCCATTCCCACTTGTATGATCAGCATGTCCAGCTCCTTGGTTTGCATAAAGAAGGAAACCTCAAGATCCAATAAAATGGGCTTGAAAAAGTTTGACTTGGCCTAATTGGGTCATGGGTCCATTCTAAACCAAGTTTGCCCCAAAGGCCTTATGCCTTCCTTAAGCTTGGGCCAAGGCTAGCTACCAGGTCTTGAATTCCCTATGGGCTTGGTTTCAAGGCTTCTTAGGCTTGGCTCATGAATGCTCTAAGGTCCTAAAAGCCTCACTAAGTTTACTAATGGGCTTGTTGAATTAACACATAAAAGTCACCACAAATTACAAAACATCACTTGAAGTACTCGGCTCCATACTTAGTCCAAAAACATAATTTCTTTCCCAACTAGCTTTGATCAAACACTTGATGAAAGGCATTCTATGGTAAGGTCTTCAAACCAAAACATCACATGGTTTAAAAATATGTCCTAAGGTAGATCCAAGCATTAAACTTAAAATCACATGGCTAAAAATAACTCAAAACATGGATTAACTAAAAATATCAAACTTTTGACCCAACCGTATAATCTCTTGCATAAAAATTGTCATATTTGAAACCAATGTCAAAAAGCTTCAAAATAACATCCTAACATATAGATAAAAGGTTTAGGGCCATCAGATAAAAATATCAAAGCCTTTGGAGTAAGATTAAACCACAAAAGACTCAAACTTTCTTAAAACAGAAACTGTTTTTCCTCTTCCAATTTCTAAGTTTGCTAGATCTGAGAAACTCTTTCATCAAAAACTTTAATCATGCAACTAATATTCAACAAAAATTCATATATACATGTCAACAACACTGCATTAATATTTGGACCAAGACTTGTCCATTAACTTGGTCAAAAACTCCAAAACATAACACACTATCAAGATTGTTGCCTAGATTGACCTTTCCACAGTTAAAACAACTTTGGACCAAACCAATGACCGTAAAATCAACCAAACAAGATATCTACAAAAACTAGACTCAAAGAAAAACAACTTTCATGAAGGAATTATTGTAAGACGATACTTACAAGGGTTCTAAAAAGGGCACATAAAAAGCTACTAGAATCTGCCCGAGAGAGCTTCTAAGAGCTTTGGCAATGACCTAGCCATTGCCAAGTCTAAATCTTGACTAAAACTTGAGGTTTGAAGAGGTTAATCCACATTGGACTGACAATTCCAAAGTCAAAATAATAATATAATATTTTATATTTTAAATATTTTTTTAAATATTTTTTATATTTTACAAGTACATTCCATATATTAAGTAATAATTTAATTTTTATTTTCCAAACAAATTATTTAACATGAAGAAGAAAGGAAGAAAAATGAAGAAGAAAGGAAGAGAAAGGGAAGGAAGGGAGAGAGGATATGTGGGATTGAGTGGGAAAAGTTGGAATACTTTTTAATAAAATGCTCTTTTAGTTGATGAACAGTAACTCACCAAATATGGCATTGGTTTTTCATTTACTATAACTCATAACTTGATTTGAAGTGATTTGGCTAGTCCAATGCAGCTAATTTTGAGGAAATTTAGTCAAGTTGTCCAATACCAGTGCTCTAAGGGTTTATTTCCAAGAATGTGAGTGAAAAGTGGTGAAATGAAGGAAGTAGTGACCTGCACGCCTCAAATACTTCTGAAAAGGGAGGTGGCCTTTGGCCTTCACATCATGCAAGAATAATGAGTGGTTTTCAGCCAAAGAAATATCCAAGAGAAGGTAGTGGTGAGGTGGCCTTTGGCCTTCACATCATGCCCGACTTTGGGCATGTTATGGATAGAGGTTGGTATGCCATGGGTGGGGAAAAACTTCCTCATGAAGATTTGCTAAGTGGCCAAAATTTGTGGGCCTTAAACAAGTGGGCTTCATTTGGGATTTAGAGAGGGTTTGGTTAGGGTTTGAGATGCTATCATGCCCGAATCTATTTTTTCTTAATCCAATCAAATTTCTAAGATTTAAAATGGTGGATAATGATATCATAACATGAATTTGAGGAATTAATAGCATGTGTAAATTATTTAATCAAGTGATTAAAAACAATGCTAGAAATCGAATCAAATAAGGTTTGGCTGAGGTGGCTTGATCTCACACCTTGATTCCTTCACAATCCATCTCATGGTTTCTCTTTGTGACAAGTGTCCAACACTAGACATCAAGTGTGGCTAAGATCTTGCCAAGTGCCCAAATTAAATTTCTCTAACCTAATTTGGACATTCCACACTGTGATTCTGAAAACAATGCGCTAGGTGCTACCATTGAGGTTACTATTCACTCCAGGAAATTGAAGAATAAACTTTGCACTACAAAATCTTAAATATACATACTAAACTAATCATGTAATTCGTTTGTAAAAATTCACCCCGAAGTGCCTCAAAATATACAAAACACATTTTCGAATAAGCGTTTCGTCTGAAAATTGAAAATGTGATTATTGCGCAATAAAATCCTAAATAACCAACTGTTCATATTATTCATGTAACTCCTTAAGACCAAGATTTTACTCTCCACATATTTTGTCTCCAATATAAGGGCTATCTACGTTTTCCATAAACACAATGCTTCGCCAAAAACCATTTAATGGCAGTTGGATAAAACTACTATCATAAGTGAATCCTACTAAGGCTAAAGCTTCTCCAATACACTTTACTCTTCCAAACACAAATTCGATGGGATCCTCAAAATAAAAACAAACTCCAAATACACGGAATATTAATTCGTCAACCATCAACATCCTTCCTCATATTACTAAAAGGTATTCTGTATCTACACTAGTATGAACAATAATACTCCTAATGAGAATTGTCACTCTTATCACCTAGTAACAATTCAGAGTATGAACTAAACTCTTGTGCAATACCACAATCACTAAAAACAGGGACTCGCTTAAATCAAACATCGTACAAGTTACAAACCTCAATGACTTCACATTACCCCCAAAATAAGAATATTGAAATAATACCATCAATTGCAATCAAATCAACCTTAACTAAGCTTAACAATACATAGGTCTTAGAAAAATACCAGTGACAACGTCAGCTCCTTTAGTTCCTGTGGCGTCAGCATCTGCGTCTCCCTGAGTGACAGCGTACACTAATGGGAACCAAGGTGGACCTACTCTTAAAGATCATTTGCAAGTTCCAGATGGGCCAATTACAAGATCAAGGACCAAGAAGATCAAGGAAGCAATGCAAGGATTGGTGCAATCCACTTGGGATGAAGCCAGCAATAGCCCAACACTCAAGATGGGCTTGAAAGAAGGAGAACCAATTTTAATCCACTCGATTCAAGCTGTTGAAGACATGACTTAGAGATATGACCTATTGTTATTGGAGGCTTCCAATTTGATTAAATGACTTATTTTTTTAGTTTAGAATAAGTGGGCTTGAAGATGCTTGGCTCACATGTCTTATTTCTTAGGAATTAAGTTTTTTTGAGAAGGCCTTGTATTTTGCCCAATGGCTTATTTGGAAAGTTACATTTTAGGAACTAGGGTTTCATGCATTTACTGTAGCATTACTGTAGCCGCGTGTACTGTAGCTGGCACTGTTCATCAAGGGTCATTTTGGGTAAAAAGGGCTTTATTTTGGCTAGGGTTTTGATTAGGTTTGGGTTTAAAAACACTTTGTAGCCTCATTTAAAGGGTTAGACAATATTAAATTTTATTTGTGAGTTGAGTTTACTCCTCTTGTTCATGACTAAACTCTTGAACTTATCAAAGGTAAATCACAACCTTTGTGGCATTCCTCCTTATAATCTGGGTTCTTGAGACGGGTTCTTCAATGGTTCTAGATTTTAATATAATCTAGGTTCTTGAAACGAGTTCTCATCGGGTCTAGATTCTCCATTCTTGACTTGATTTTGGCTTTCTTGGGGAGTTTTCAAATTGATTGTGGGTTCAAAGGATTCCATTCCCGCGGGTTCATATCATTTGATATTCAGAGCAAGGTTTCCAATCAGGTCTAATTCTATCTTTTTATTCTTGCATCTTTATTTTTAATTCTAGGGTTCATTATTCTAGGATTACAAAAAAAAAAAAAAAAAAAAAGGTGACTGTCGAAGTTCTTCACTATTCTTAGGGCTGCCAAATTTCATTGTTCTAGGGTTTGTGTTGGCTGAAATCTCTTGTTCTAGGGCTGCCTTATATCACACTTATCTTAGGGTGTTTAAGTTATTGTTAGGGTTTTCTCAATTGCTTATTTTTGTTTGTGATCAAATCAGTTGGTGAAAAGACAAGAAAAGAAAAAAAAAATCCAAAATTTTTCTTGAGCCTTTTCATCAAAGGGGCTGCATACAATATTCTAGTTGGTATTTTGTTTATAGTTGCTGTTTCATTCATATAATTTCATTGATTCACGTATCGTTTTTTTTCATTCATTCCGTGTTTCTCTTGTTCTTGTTTCTTGGACCTAATTACTAGTTGGGATAAAACAAGGTTGCTTTATCTTGATTGAGTTCAATGAGTTCTTAAAGAACTTGAGTGGGAAAACTCTTGAGGTAAAAGGCAAGAGAGTGTGAGATTATTATCGGGAAAAAGTCAATTAAGAGTGATTTTTGAGTGGTTTGAATAGGGACATAGCCAATGTAATTGAATTGCAGCATTATGTGGAGATAGAGGACGTGGTGCACATGGCTATGAAGGTGGAGAGGCAGTTAAAGAGAAAAGGGACAGCAAGGTACACTTTAGTTTCTAGCACTACCTGGAAATCAAAGTGGGATATGAATGATCCAGTTGAAGTAAAGAGAAAAACTGAACCACCTAAGGGAAAAGATGAGGGAACTAGCAACAAACCCAAGGTAGAATCCCAACCTTCACGGAATAGAGATATTAAATGTTTTAAGTGTTTGGGTTCAGGACACATCGCTTCTCAGTGTCCAAATAGGAGGGTGATGATTATGCGTGACAATGAGGAAGTGATGACTGAGAGTGAGGATGATAGTGCTGAGGTGCCCGAGTTGGTTGATGCTAGTGATGATGATGGAGTGGTATACCCCGTGACATGTGAGTCTCTTGTTGCCAGGCGTGCTCTCAATGCACATATTAAGGTGGATGATGTAGAGCAACAGAGAGAACATTTTCCATACTAGATGCCATGTCAGCAATGAGGTATGTAGTATGAACATTGATGGGGGGAGTTGTACTAATGTGGCTAGCACTACTTTGGTTGAGAAATTGAATTTACCAACCTTAAAACACTCTAGACCATACAAATTGGAGTGGTTGAATGATTGTGTGGAGGTTAGGGTGGATAAACAAGTGTTAGTTACTTTTTCTATTGGGAAGTATCAGAATTAGGTGCTTTGTGATGTTGTCCCTATGCATGTGGGCCATATTTTGTTGGAGAGGCCATGGCAGTATGATAGGAGAGTGACACATGATGGGTTCAAGAACATGTACAGCTTTAAAAAGGAGGGCAAAACAATTAAATTTGCTCCTTTAACTCCAAGCCAGGTCTACGAGGACCAACTGAAATTGAAAAGTGAGGTTGCTCAACAAAGAAAGAGTGGAAATGAGAGTGATCAAAAGAGAGAGAGTGAAAATGAGAGTGATAAAAAAAGAAAGAGTGAAAAAGTGATTGAGCAAAAAAGAAAGAATGAGAGTGAAAATGAGCATAAAAGAAAGAGTGAGAAAGAAAGTAGAGAGGTGGCTGAGAGTAAAGAAAAAAGAGTGGAGTGTCACAACCCCGCCCTAAAAAGGGCAGGATCACGACGTACGGAATCCTGACTTACGTGGTTGTGCATAGACATGACACACGTGTATTCTAAATTTGTAATTTAATAAAGGGAACACCTTATAGACATGATTTTCAACATTCATCCATAAAAGACTCTAAGAGTCCATCGTACATTCATAAAACATACCCTATCATTCATAAACATAACTGTTCTAGTTAGGGAAGGTCCTAAGCTTCTGCCTCTTCCTTTGCAGTAGTGCCTTGCTCCACATCCTTTTCATCATTACCTGGACGTTTAAAACATTTAAAACAAAATGAGTCGAATACTCAGTAAGTAGTACACCATGCAGTGAACATACTAGGCATCTATTCCTTTCTTTTGAAGACATGCATACATAAACATTTTTTTGTCAATTCTTGATAATGCTTTCATGCATAACAGGTTAAGGAATAAGCCATACTTTCATGCATAAACATTTCTTAGCTTTCATGCATAAACATTCCTTAGAAATATCTTTACTTTACGTTTCACTTTCTTTGGTCGGTACACACTATTACGCCCCGTGTGTTGGGGTTAGCGGTCTTCCTTTGGACCTGGATTCTGCCCGTGGCCACAGGTTGAGAATCCCTTTCATGGGGGGCAGCACTAGGTGCACTACCAGTACTACTTACCCGGCATTGCAATCTGCCCATTCCTTTGGTACCCTTTTCATTCATATGGCCGTTACGTAGCTTCATACATTAAAGCATTCATTCATTCAGTTCTTTCTTTCTTTCATTCTTTCAGTCCAATTCATTTAACAGTTCATTAATGGAAAACATCATTTAAAACCATGAACTTAACATCATCTTTTCATTTAACAGTGCATTCATGAAGAAACATCACTTTTTAAAGCATGAGCTTAAACATAATTTTTCATGGCATCCATAAAGCGTCAGTTCATAGGGGAAATTTAACATCAGTTCATAGGGACATCTTAAAACATTTTCCTCACACCATTTAAAGCATTAGTTCATAGGACATTTTAAAACACTTTATTCGTGTCATTGAAAGCATAAGTTCAGAGGGGCATTTTAAAACTCGTTTAAAGCATCACCTGAAGCATAAGGCATGAGACATTCATTTTCTTTTCTTTGCAATCAAAACATTTTCATCATCTTTCTTACTTCGATGCACATGCATTTTCATGAAAAGATACATTTTCATGCTATACTACATATAGGAATAATCAATAAGTTTATTGAGAGAGCATGTATGGAAACCTCATGACTTAGAACCTACGTGCATGCATTACCTTATACACATACACACAATTATAATCGATAGGGTGCTTAACAGGGGCTATCGAGAAAGGGCTTGTACATACTATATTCATTTACTCATTTCTTTAGAAGAACATTTGCCATAAGAGAGAGAGACATTCTTTCATAAAGAAAACTTGGTGTAAGAAGCATGGTCATAGCTACTTATCTCTATGCTCCTCGATACTTCCAATAAATAGCATAAGCGTGTTAATACTCATACAATATTATTTAGCCCTCCCTTTATAGGAGAAAGCCACAAAATTACAATCTAACGTCTATTCTATGCTTAACATTAACCCAAATGACTACTCCTCACCTCAACTTATAAGAGAAATAACTTAAGTATTAAGACATGCTAGCTGTTCATGGAAAGGCTATTTTAAAAGCCTACATGAAAAGTAGTTAAGAATTTATAGGCTTAGTAAGGTTTCTTTGGTTCAAGCCCACTTTGTGTTATGGTCATTAGGAGATAAAATCCGAAATTCTTGACAATGGGCTTTAAAATAGATTTAGGCATCTCAAGTAGGCTAAACAAGCTTAAGAAATATGCCCTCTAAATCAACTTGTGATCCCTAATTATAAAATGGTTAGCTCATCAATATTTTGGACTCTTGGGTTAGGTAGAATTTAACCAAACGAGGGACAACATAATGTCTATTTTTATGGCATGACATGGACTTAGGAATACTTGGACAGCTTTGCATATCATAATACCTCATGCACCATTAATCCCTTATATCCAAAGTAACTAAGCTATAACCTATTCACATAAGCAATATATTAATTAGTTTAGATAGAACCTCCCATTAAAATTAAAGTAGTATAAAGTATAACAAAGTTACCCATTAAGAAACTTTAAAATCTTTAAGCACTTGAACTTATGTTTTTCCCACTTAATACCTTTAAAAGCAAGATATAAAATTATAGAACCAAGAAAAACCTTTAAATCGAATCTCTAGCATCCTAAAAATATATTACAAACCAAATCTGAACATAAGGCACATGATACCAACATATATAATTTAAGATCACTATAATCATCTCCTATGATTAAACAAAGTTTAATAACAAAATAGCATTTTTGAAATATAGGAAAATACATAGCAAAACAACTATAATACCATTCGGTTTGGGCCAAAAAGAGGGCATACATATTTATTTACAATATAGGAAATTAACTACATCAAAACATAAGCTAAAACAACATAGTAAGCTTCCAAAATCACACTAAAATCAAATGAGTCATTTAGAATTTTACCTTAAGCTCTTAGCCCCAAAACCCGTGTGGATGAAGAGCAACACAATATCACTGTTTTAAACCCCAAAACCGAAACATCATGGGTAAGAAAATGGTGAAATTCAAAACACACATGTAAATCGTACTAGGGAATAATTTAAAAGTCTATTACCTTCAATATTTCACCATTTGAAAGATGAAACCAAATTTTAGTTCCAAGCTTTGAGGCAAAAACCGAAAATGAGTAGGGAGGGAGTATACTCGTATGGCTTGAAGAGGATGAGAGAAAATATTTTTCTTCTTCCCTTGCTATGGAGTCACAAGGCTTCAAGGTGATGAGATTAACTTGCTTTCTTGAAGATGGAAAGAGAAGAGGAAGGAAATAGGTGAAGGTTGGCTATGGCTTGCTTGGAGAGGAAGATGAAGTTTTTCCATTTTCCTTGGGTGTAGATCGACGGGTAAGTGGGAAGAAAGGAAATTGATTTTCAACTCTTACCTTTTGGTGTTGCTTTGGACGATAGGTGTGAGGTAAGGTCAATTCAACAGCTTCCTTGGGAAGCTTATGAGTCAAAGGCTTAATTGCTTTCCTTAGAAGCCTTATACGGGTGAAAGGGTGGGGGAAACTTTTTTCCTTGGTCAAACCTTCTCATCTAAGCTTGGAAGATGGATGGTGGAGATCAATCCACCTCAAGAATGCTTTTCACGTACCAATCCAATGGTAGTGATTAATTGGGCCATTTTCTAAATAAATAAAATTGATGGACTTAAGGAAAAAATATTTCAAAGTCTTAAAGATAAATACCCTTGATTTATTTTAATAAACCATATTTTAAAATAAAACATACTCATCTTAAAATAACATAATTGGAAGTAATAAAAATATTTATCTCAAAATATTAATAAAATGACGTAAAGACCTACGTAGTAGGACTTGGGTATTACATGGAGCCACGAGAGAAAAAAGAAAGAGAGTCTGTCGAGAGAAAAGGAAAGGAAAAAGTGAGTTTCTATGCAAAAGAGAGAGGTTAAGCGGGCTTTCTTCACAGATTGCCCTATGATTTTTCTTGTCTATAAAGAGTCTTATCTTACTCTTGATGAAACTAACCAGTCTCTACTTAGTTTGGCTGTTTCTTTGTTGCAGGAGTTTGAGGATATATTCCTGGAGGAGATGCCAAATGAATTGCCACCCATTAGAGGCATTGAGCACCATATTGATTTTGTGCCCGGGGCAGCTATTCCAAACCGACCAGCCTATAGGAGTAATCCAGAGGAGACAAAGGAGCTTCAGAGTCAAGTTGAGGATTTGATGAGCAAGGGGTACGTGAGGGAGAGCATGAGCCCTTGTACAGTACCAGTGCTACTAGTGCCAAAGAAGGATGGGACGTGGAGGATGTGCGTTGATTGCAGGGCGTCAACAATATCAAGGTAAAGTATCGCCATCCCATTCCTAGATTGGATGATATGCTTGATGAATTGCATGGCTCGTGTATTTTCAGTAAAATTGATCTTAAAAGTGGATACCACCAAATTAGAATGAAAGAGGGTGATGAATGGAAAACTGCTTTTAACACTAAGTATGAGCTTTATGAATGGTTGGTTATGTTATTTGGACTTACAAATGGGCCCAGTACTTTCATGAGATTAATGAACCATGTCCTACGTGCATTCATAGGCAAGTTTGTGGTTGTTTACTTTGATGATATCTTAGTGTACAACAAGGACTTAAATGAACATATTGAGCTTTTGAGATATGTGTTTGATATGTTGAGATGTGAAAAGTTGTATGCTAATTTCAAGAAATGTGCCTTTTGCATGGAAAAAGTTGTTTTTCTTGGTTATGTTGTTAGTACACAAGGTATTGAGGTGGATGAAGAGAAAGTCAAGGCCATCAAGGAGTGGCCAACGCCAAAAAGCATCACTTAGGTAAAAAGCTTTCATGGCTTAGCTAGCTTTTATGTGCGTTTTGTTAAAGTCTTTAGCACTATTGCTGCACCACTCACTGAGGTAATTTAAAAGAATGTTGGGTTTCATTGGGGGGCTAATCAAGTGATGGGAATCAAAGTGGGCCTAATCTTAAAGATCTTTTGCAAGTTCCAGATGGGTCAATCACAAGATCAAGAGCCAAGAAGATCAATGAGGCGATACAATCAACTTGGGACGAGTCTAGCAAGAGCCCAACATTCAAGATGGGCTTGAAGGATGAAGATCCAGTTTTGATTCATTTGATACAAGCTATGGAAGAGGGCAACAACATGACTTAAAGGCTTTGCACACTTGAAGGCTTTCAACTTGTTTAATTCATTTAAATGACTTATTTTATTAGTTTAGAATAATTAGATTTATTATGAGAATGACTTAATGGCACCTATTCAAAGGCATATTAGGAAAGTTATTATTTCTTATGAATTAGGGTTTTTGGGAAGGTCTTGTATTTTGGCCAAGGGCTTATTTGGAAAGTTATATTTTAGGAACTAGGGTTTTGAAGAGGTTACTGTAGCTGAGTTACTGTAGCGTCGTACTGTAGCCGCGGCACTGTTCACTCAGGGGTATTTTTGGAAGATTGGGTATTATTTTGGCTAGGGTTTCAATAAGGTTTTAGTTTAAATACTCTTTGTTGCCTCATGTTAAGAAGTTTATGAAATTTGATGAATTTATTCATTGTGAGTTGAATTTATCTCCTCTTGTTTTAATTAAACGTTTGAACTTATCAAAGGTAAATCACAACCTTTGTGGCGTTCCTCCTTTGTAATCTGAGTTCTTGAGATGTGTTCTTCAATGGGTCTAGATTTTAATATAATCTAGGTTCTTGAAACGAGATCTCATCGGGTCTAGGTTCTCCATCCATTGACTTGATTTTGACTTTCTTAGAGAGTTTTCAAATTGACTGTGGGTTCAAGGAATTCCATTCCCGCGGGTTCATATCATTTGGTATTCAGGGAAAGGTTTCCAATCTGGTCTGATTCTATCTTTTAATTATTGTATCTTTAATTTTGATTCTAGGGCTTAATTGTTCTAGGGTTGCCCAAAAAAAAAAAAAAAAATTGAAACAAAGAGTAGGCTGCCGAAAATCGTAGGGTTTTTTGGTTTGGCTGAAATTTGCATCTCCTAGGGTTTGAAAATTCTAGGGTTTCCTACATCTCTAAGTTTGCCAATTGCTTGGAGTGTCGTTCCATTGATTCTCTTCTATTTTATTGTCAATTGTTGTGTGCTTGAGTTCAATTGCTTGATTTTTCACAATTGAGTTTTGTTGTTTATGGTTTAATTAGAGAGAAGAAGAGAAAGAAAAAAGAAAAAAGAAAAGAAAGGAAAAGAAAAAAAAAGAGGAAGAAAAAATGTAGCATATTCAATGGTTGCTACATAGTTTTACGAAGAAGAGAAAGAAAGAAATTTGTTGATTGAACCTTATCATCAAAGGGGCTGCATACATCATTAAAGTTGGTATCATGTCTTATAGTTCTTTCATTCCTATAACTTCCTTGATTCTCGTGTCATTTTTTTTATTCCTTCCGTGTTTTTCTTGTTCTTGTTTCTTGGATCTATATTACTAGTTGGAATAATACAAGGTTGTATTATTGTCTTGATTTTGTTCAACAAGTTCTTAAAGAACTTGAGCGAGAAAACTATTGAGGTAAAAGGCAAGAGAGTGTGAGACTATTATCAGGAAAAAGCCAACTAAGATTGAAACACGAGTGGAGTGTCATTATTCGAGTGTAAACACGTAAGGGAGTGTGTGAGGTTTTCCACTAACATTATTTTTGTGCAGCACATTATGATGTCTCATAGGAGCGACTCATCACCAAAGGGGATGGCAGATAACTCATTCTTTGTGTTACAAGCCATGCAACAAAAGTTTGAGCGGCTGAACTTGATGTTGGGTGAAGTGAGGGATAGGATTGATCATCAAGATGAGGTAATTAGAAATCTATAAGGCAGGAGAGATAGGAGGCGACGTGGGTCTAGTGTTGAAAATGGGTATGAGAAAGAAGAGTATCGTGATTCTCTTGTTACTAGGCGTGCACTCAATACACAAATTAGGATGGATGATATAGGGCAGCAAAGTGTGAGAACATTTTTCATACTAGATGCCACATCAACAACAAGGTATGTAGTATGATAATTGATTTGAGGAGTTGTATTAATTTGGCTAGCACTATTTTTGTGGAGAAATTGAATTTACCTACCTTGAAACACCCTAGACCATACAAGTTGCAGTGCTTAAGTGATTGTGGGGAGGTTAGGGTAAATAAGCAAGTGCTATTTTCTTTTTCAATTGGGAAATACCAGGATATGGTCCTTTGTGATGTAGTGCCTATGCATGCTGGCCATATTTTGTTAGCAAAACCATGGCAGTATGATAGGAAGGTAATCTATGATGGGTTAAGGAACATGTACAATTTTGAAAAGGATGGAAAAATAATCAAACTTGCTCCTTTAACTCCAACACAGGTCCATGGGGACCAATTGAAACTCAAAAGTGAGGTTGCTCAAAAAATAAAGAGTGAAAATAAGAGTGACCAAAAAAAAAAGAGTGAGACTGAGAGTGATCAAAAAAGAAAGAGTGAAAATGAGCGTGATAAAAAAAGAAAGGATAAAAGTGAGAGTGATAAAAAAAGAAAGAGTGAAAAAGAGATTGAGCTAAAAAGCAAGAGTGAAAGTGAGATTGAGCTAAAAAGCAAAAGTGAATGTGAGATTGAGAAAAAAAGAAATAGTGAGGCAGAAATGGAGAAAGAGAGAAAAAGGAAGAGGGTGAGACTGAGACCTCAAGCAAAAGAAAGAATGAGTTGAAAAATAATTGTGAGATCAAGAGTACAAAAACAGATGAAGAAAGAGAGAGTGACAAAAAAAAAGAGAGTGAAAAGAAAAAAGAGCATGAAAGGGAAAAAGAGAGTGAAAAAGAAAAAGAGAGTGGAAAGAAAAGAGAGAGTGAAGAAAGTGAGAGAAAAACAAAGAGAAAAGTGAGTTTTTATGCTAAGGCGAGTTTTAATACTATTGAACTTGACGTATCTTTGCCTAGTATTATTGTCTCTTTGTTGCAGGGATACAAGGTCATGTTTCCTAGTGGTGTGTTTAGTGGATTGCCACCTATTAGAGAGATAGAGCACTACATTGATTTTGTGCCAGGTGCGACAATTCCTATCCGACGTTTCTTTGAAGAACGTGAGTCCTTGACACACTTAAAGGGACAAGGTAAGTTGTTGACTAGAATGCGTGCTAAGCGGAAGGATTGTATTGAGACTTTTCCTCATGTATTCAAATGCACACAAGGTATGAAAAATTTTGTGGTTGATGTTTTAGCAAGAAGGTATGTCCTTGTCTTCATTTTAGATGCAAAGTTGTTGAGACTTGAATGTGATAAGAAATTGCACGCTAATGATGATGACTTTGCTAGTGTGTATGAAACATATGAGAAAGCATCATTTGGTAAGTTCCATAAACTAGATTGGTACTTGTTTAGAGAGAATAGACTTAGTGTGCCTACTTGTTTTATGCGTAAGCTGCTTGTGTGTGATAGACATGGTGGTTTGTTGGGTCATTTTGGTGTAAGAAAAGCTTTAGGCGTGTTTCATGAATGGTTGTGGGAGTATCATTTGTCATACATTGACTTGTTGCATGAACGTTTGCGAGAGTATCGTTTGCGTGTCATTGAGTTTGCATATAATTGGAGTGGTCATTTTGGGGTGAGGAAGATTTAGATGTGTTTCATGAATGTTTGTGGGAGTATTGTTTGCCATTGATTGAGTTTACATGTAATTGGAGTGTTCATGCTACAACTAAATTTTTACCTTTTGAAATTGTTTATAGACTTAATCCATTTACTTCTTTAAATTTAATGCCTTTACCTGTTGACGATAGGAGTACCTTGGATGGATTTTTTCAAATTCTTGAACAAATTAATGATAATGCATATGAAATGGATATTCCAGGTATGTATCATGTTTCTTATATTTTCAATGCTACTAACATTTTTCCCTTTGATCCAGGTGGAGATTCGAGGTCGAATCCTTTTGAGGAGAGGGGGAATGATGGGAACCAAAATGGGTCTAGTCTTAAAAGATCTTTTGTAAGTTTCAGATGGGTCAATCACAAGATGAAGAGCCAAGAATATCAATGAGGCGATACAATCAACTTGGGACGAGTCTAGCAAGAGCCCAACATTCAAGATGGGCTTGAAGGATGAAGATCCAGTTTTGATTCATTTGATACAAGCTATGGAAGAGGGCAACAATATGACTTAAAGGCTTTGGGCACTTGAAGGCTTTCAACTTGTTTAATTCATTTAAATGACTTATTTTATTAGTTTAGAATAATTAGATTTATTATGAGAAGGGCTTAATGGGGAACCTATTCAAGGGCATATTAGGAAAGTTGTTATTTCTTATGAACTAGGGTTTTTGGGAAGGCCTTGTATTTTGGCCAAGGGCTTATTTGGAAAGTTACTTTTTAGGAACTAGGGTTTTGAAGAGGTTACTGTAGTCGAGTTACTGTAGCGTTGTACTGTAGCTGCGGCACTGTTCACTCAGGGGTATTTTTGGAAGATTGGGCATTATTTTGGCTAGGGTTTCAATTAGGTTTTAGTTTAAATACTCTTTGTTGCCTCATGTTAAGAAGTTTATGAAATTTGATGAATTTATTCATTATGATTTGAGTTTATCTCGTCTTATTCTTAATTGAACTTTTGAACTTATCAAAGGTAAATCACAACCTTTGTGGCGTTCCTCCTTTGTAATCTGGGTTCTTGAGACGGGTTCTTCAACGGGTCTAGATTTTAATATAATCTAGGTTCTTGAAACGAGTTCTAATCGGGGATAGGTTCTCCATCCATTGACTTGATTTTGGCTTCCTTGGGGAGTCTTCAAATTGACTGTGGGTTCAAGGGATTACATTCCCGCAGGTTCATATCATCAAGAGAATGCTTTTGCCACTATTAAAGAAAGGTTGTGCTCTGCACCTGTGTTAGCATTATCTGATTTTAACAAAGCTTTTGAGTTTGAATGTGATGCCTCAGGAATAGGGATTGGAGTCATTTTGATGCAAGATAGGTGGCCCTTAGCCTTCTTCAGTGAAAAGCTAAGTGGGGCATCCCTGAAGTACCCTACTTATGACAATGAGTTTTATGCTCTTGTTCGTGCATTAGAGACTTGGCAGCACTATCTGTGGCCTAGGGAATTTGTGATCCACACCGATCTTGAATCATTGAAGCATCTCAAGGGTCAAGGTAAGTTGAATGAAAGGCATGCTAGATGGATGTAATACATTGAGACATTTCCCTATGTCATATGTTACAAGAAAGGTAAGGAGAACAATGTTGGATGGACAAAAGAAGGCGGAGTTGGTGAAGTCACTTCATGAGAGGGTACGGCTTCAAATTTCCCAAAAGAATGGAAGGGTTGCTTCCCAAGCCAATAAAGGGCGAAGGCGTGTCATCTTTGAACCAGGAGATTGGGTTTGGGTTGACATGCGCAAAGAAAGATTCCCAGCCCATAGAAGGACTAAGGTTCATCCTCAAGGAGATGGACCTTTCAAAATTCTTGAGAAAATTAATGACAATGCATATAAAGTGGATCTTCCAGGTGAGTATAATGTTTCTGCTACTTTCAATGTTTCTGATCTTTCTCCTTTTGATGTAGGTGAAGATTCGAGGTCGAATCCTTTTGAGGAGAGGGGGAATGATGGGAACCAAGGTGGACCTACTCTTAAAGATCCTTTGCAAGTTCCAGATGAGCCAATTACAAGATAGAGGGCCAAGAAGAGATCAAGGAAGCAATGCAAGGATTGGTGCAATCCACTTGGGATGAAGCCAGCAATAGCCCAACACTCAAGATGGGCTTGAAAGAAGGAGAACCAGATCCACTTGATTCAAGCTGTGGAAGACATGACTTAGAGATATGGCTTATTGTTATTGGAGGCTTCCAATTTGATTAAATGATTTATTTTTTTAGTTTAGAATAAGTGGGCTTGAATATGCTTGGCCCACATGTCTTATTTCTTAGGAACTAAGTTTTTTTTAGAATGCCTTGTATTTTGGCCAATGGCTTATTTGGAAAGTTACATTTTAGGAACTAGGGTTTCATGCATTTACTGTAGCATTACTGTAGCCGGTACTGTTCATCAAGGGTCATTTTGGGTAAAAGGGGCTTTATTTTGGCTAGGGTTTTGATTTGGTTTGGATTTAAAAAACACTTTGTAGCCTCATTTGAAGGGTTAGATAATATTGAATTTTATTTGTGAGTTGAGTTTACTCCTCTTGTTCTTGACTGAACTCTTGAACTTATCAAAAGTAAATCACAACCTTTGTAGCGTTCCTCCTTATAATCTGGGTTCTTGAGACGGGTTCTTGAAACGAGTTCTCATCGGGTCTAGATTCTCCATTCTTGACTTGATTTTGGCTTTCTTGGGGAGTTTTCAAATTGATTGTGGGTTCAAAGGATTTTATTCCCGCGGGTTCATATCATACACTCTAACGGGTACGTGCTGCCTTGGCTTTGGTTTGTAGTCACGGTTGAGGGAAACCCCCTTTCTTTCCTTCCTCAAAGCAACACTGGGGCAGTCTTTGATCATATGACCTAGTCAGCCACACTTGAAACAAGTCCCCAATGCGATTCTGCACTTGCCTCCATGATGTTTACCGCACTCTCCACAAAGTGGAAATGTAATCGGCATTGAGCTCCCAGTCTCGATGCCTTTTCCTTTATCGGGTCCATTAAACATTTTCTTCCTTTCCGAACTATCTTTAGTAGCATACAATGAAGCCCTCTGATGGGAACCAAAGTAGGCCTAGTCTTAAAGATCTTTTGCAAGTTCCAGTTGGGTCAAATGAGGCAATACAATCCACCTGGGACGAGTCTAGCAAAAGCCCAACATTCAAGATGGGCTTGAAGGATGAAGATCCAGTTTTGATTTATTTGATACAAACTATGGAAGAGGGCAATAACATGACTTAAAGGCTTTGGGGACTTGAAGGCTTTCAACTTGTTTAATTCATTTAAAGGACTTATTTTATTAGTTTAGAATAATTAGATTTATTATGAGAAGGACTTTAGGGGGCACCTATTTAACGGCAAGTTAGGAAAATTATTATTTCTTATGAACTAGGGTTTTTAGGAAGGCCTTGTATTTTGGGCAATGACTTATTTGGAAAGTTACTTTTTAAGAACTAGCGTTTTGAAGTGGTTACTGTAGCCGAGTTACTGTAGCGTCGTACTGTAGCCGCGGCACTGTTCACTCAGGGGTATTTTTGGAAGATTGGGCATTATTTTGGCAAGTGTGTTAATTAGGTTTTGGTTTAAATACTCTTTGTAACCTCATTTTAAGAAGTTTTATGAAATTTGATGAATTTATTCATTGTGAGTTGAGTTTTACTCCTCCTGTTCTTGATTGAACTTTTGAACTCATCAAAGGTAAATCACAACCTTTTGAACTCATCTAGATTTTAATATAATTTAGGTTCTTGAAACGAGTTCTCATCGGGTCTAGGTTCTCCATCTATTGACTTGATTTTGGCTTTCTTGGAGAGTTTTCAAATTGATTGTGGGTTCAAGGGATTTCATTCCCGCGGGTTTATATCATTTGGTATTCAGAGCAAGGTTTCAAATCAGGTCTGATTCTATCTTTTAATTTTTGTATCTTTAATTTTGATTCTAGGACTTCATTGTTCTTGGGTTGAAAAAAAAAACAAAACAAAAAGTAGGCTGCCTAAATTCTTAGGGTTTTTGGTTTGGCTGAAATTTGCATCACCTAGGGTTTCAAAATTCTAATGTTTCTTGCATCTCTAAGTTTGTCAATTACTTGAAGTGCTATTTCATTCTTTCTCTTCTAGTTCATTGTCAATTCTTGTGTGCTTGAATTCAATTGCTTGATTTTCAAAATTGAATATTGTTGTTTGTGATTGAAGAAGAGAAAAGAAAAGAAAAGAAAAGAAAATTTGAAAGAAAAAAAAAAGAAGAAGAGGAAGAGAAAAAAAAAGGTAGCATATTTGATGGGAACCAAGGTGGGCCTAGTCTTAAAGATATGTTGCAAGTTCCAGATGGGCCAAATACAAGTTCAAGGGCTTAAACGATGAAAATTATGCTTTGATTCATTTCATAAGCTATGGAAAGGGCAACAACATGACTTATAGGCTTTGGACACTTGAAGGCTTTCAACTTATTTAATTAATTTCAAGGACCTATTTTATTTGCTTAGAATAATTGGGTTTATGCCAATGTAAGGGCATGTTGGGAAAGTTATTATTTTATTGAACTAGGGTTAGGGTTACTGTAGCCGAGTTACTGTAGCGTCGTACTGTAGCCGCGGCACTGTTCACTCAGGGGTATTTTTGGAAGATGGGGTTTTATTTTATCTAGGGTTTTAATTAGGTTTTGGTTTAAATACTCTTGGTAGCCTCATTTTCAGAAGTTTTATGAAGTTTATGAAATTTGATGAATTTATTCATTGTGAGTTGAGTTTTACTCCTCTTGTTCTTAATTGAACTTTTGAACTTATCAAAGGTAAATCACAACCTTTGTGGCATTCCTCCTTTGTAATCTGGGTTCTTGAGACGGGTTCTTCAACGGGTCTAGATTTTAACATAATCTAGGTTCTTGAAACGAGTTCTCATCGGGTCTAGATTCTCCATCCTTGACTTGATTTTTTGGCTTTCTTGAGGGGTTTTCAAATTGATTGTGGGTTCAAGGGATTTCATTCCCGTGGGTTCATATCATTTGGTATTCAGAGCAAGGTTTCCAATCAGGTCTTATTCTATCTTTTATTTCTTGCATATTTAATTCTAGGGTGTCATTGTTCTTGGATTGATTACAAAAAAAAAAAATAGTGGTGGTTAGCAGATTTCTTCACTATTGTTAGGGTTGCTGAAATTCATTGTTCTAGGGTTTGTGTTGGCTGAAATCTCTTGTTCTGGGGGTTGCCATATATCACTTGTCCAAGGGTTTTTGAGTTATTGTTAGGGTTTTTCTCAACTGCTTATTCTTGATTGTGATCAAATCAGTTGCTAAAAAGAAAAGAAAAGAAAAGAAAAGAAAAGAAAAGAAAATTCGAAAAAAAAAAAGAAGAAGAACAGGAAGAAGAAGAAGAAAAGAAAGAAATTTGTTGATTGAACCTTATCATCAAAGGGGCTGCTGCATACATCACTAAAGTTGTTATATTGTCTTATTGTTACTCTTTCATCTGTATAACTTCCTTGATTCTCATGTCATTTTTATTCCTTCCATGTTTCTCTTGTTATTGTTTCCTGGATCTAATTACTAGTTGGAATAAAACAAGGTTGCTTTCTATTGATTGTGTTCAATTAGTTTTTAAAGAATTTGAGTGGGAAAACTCTTGAGGTAAAAGGCAAGAGAGTGTGAGACTATTATCGGGAAAAAGACACTAAGAGTGAAACACGAGTAGAGTGCCATTATTCGAGTGTAAACACGTAAGGGAGTGTGTGAAGTTTTCCACTAACATTCTTTTTGTGCAGCATATTATGATGCCTCATAGAAGTGACTCATCACCAAAAGGTGTGGCAGATAACTCATCCTTTGTGTTGCAAGCCATGCAACAACAGTTTGAGCGGTTGAACTTGGTGTTGGGTGAAGTGAGGGATAATATGGATAATCAAGAAGCAATGATTAGAAATCTGCAAGGTGAGAGAGGTAGGAGGCGACATGAGCCTAGTATTGAGAATGGGTATGAGAAAGAAGAGTATGGTGAGTCTCTTGTTGCTAGGCGTGCACTCAATACACAAACTAAGATGAATGATACAGAGCAGCAGAGTGAGAACGTTTTTCATACTAGATGCCACATCAACAACAAGGTATGCAGTATGGTCATTGATTTGAGGAGTTGTATTAATTTGGCTAGCACTACTTTAGTTGAGAAATTGAATTTACGTACCTTGAAACACCCTAGACCATACATGTTGCAGTGGTTGAGTGATTGTGGGGAGGTTAGGGTAAATAAGCAAGTGCTAGTTTCTATTTCAATTGGGAAATACCAGGATATGGTCCTTTGTGATGTTGTGCCTATGCATGCTGGTCATATTTTGTTAGGGAAGCCATGGCAGTATGATAGGAATGTGATCCATGATGGGTTAAGGAACATGTACAGTTTTGAAAAGGATGGAAAACAATCAAACTTGCTCCTTTAACTCCAACACATGTCCATGGGGACCAATTGAAATTGAAAAGTAAGGTTGCTCAAAAAAGAAAGAGTAAAAATGAGAGTGATCAAAAAAGAAAAAGTGAAAAGGAGATTGAGCAAACAAGCAAGAGTGAAAGTGAGAATGAGCTGAAAAGCAAGAGTGAAGGTGAGAGTGAAAGTGAGATTGAGCTGAAAAGCAAGAGTGAAGATGAGATTGAGAAGAAAAGAAATAGTGAGACCGAAATGGATAAAGAGAGAAAAATGAGAGAGAAAAAAGAAGAGGGTGAGAATAAGACCTCAAGCACAAGAGAGAATGAGTTGAAAAATAATTGTGAGGTCGAGAGTACAAAAAAAGATGAAGAAAAAGAGAGTGACAGAAAAAAAAGAGAGTGAAAAGAAAAAAGAGTGTGAAAGGAAAAAAGAAAGTGAAAAAGAAAAAGAGAGTGGAAAGAAAAGAGAGTGTGAAGAAAGTGAGAGAAAAACAAAGAGAAAAGTGAATTTTTATGCTAAGGCAAGTCTTAATTCTAACGAACATGACGTATGTTTGCCTAGTATTGTTGTCTCTTTGTTGCAGGGATATGAGGTCGTGTTTCCAAGTGGTGTATTTAGTGGATTGCCACCCATTAGGGAGATAGAGCAGTACATTGATTTTGTGCCAGGTGCAACAATTCCTAACCGACCTTTCTTGGAAGAACATGAGTCATTGACATACTTAAAGGGAAAAGGTAAGTTGTTGACTATAATGCGTGCTAAGCGGGAGGATTGTATTGAGATTTTTCCTCATGTATTCAAATACACACAAGGTATGGAAACTTTTGTGGTTGATGCTTTAGCAAGAAGGTATGTACTTATCTTCATTTTAGATGCAAAATTGTTGAAACTTGAATATGATAACGAATTGCATGCTAATGATTATGACTTTGCTAGTGTGTATGGAACATGTGAGAAAGCATCGTTTGGTAAGTTCTATAAACTAGATTGGTACTTGTATAGAAAGAATAGATTTTGTGTACCTACTAGTTTTATGCGTAAGTTGCTTGTGTGTGATGGACATGGTGGTTTGTTGGGTAACAATGGTGTAAGGAAGACTTTTGTTGTGTTGCATGAACGTTTGTGGGAATATCATTTGCCTTTCAATGACGTGTTGCATGAACGTTTGTGGAAGTATCAATTGTCATTCATTGATGTGTTGCATGAATGTTTGTGAGAGTATCATTTGCCTTTCATTGAAGTGTTACATGAACGTTTGTGGAAGTATCATTTGTCATTCATTAACATGTTGCATGAACGTTTGTGGGAGTATTGCTTGCCATTCATCGAGTTTTCATATAATTGGAGTGGTCATTGTGTTGTAAAATAAACTTTAGGTGTGTTTCAGGAACGTTTGTGGGAGTATCATTTGCCATACATTGACCTGTTGCATGAACATTTGTGGGACTATCATTTGCCTTTCATTGAGTTTGCATATATTTGGAGTAGTTATTCTGGAGTCAAGAAAATATTAGACATTTTGCATGAACATTTATGTTGGTCTAAGATGAAGAGAGATGTCAATTGTATTTGTGGCAGGTGCATTACATGCAGAAAGGCCAAATTTATACTTTTGCCACAAAGGTTGCATACGCCTTTACCTATTCCTAGTGAGTCATGTGTAGACATATCTATGGACTTTGTTTTGGGGCTGCCTAGGAAAGAAAGGAGTAGAAATTCTATTTTTGTGGTTATGAATGGATTTATAGAGTTTGCATATAACAGGACCATGCATACTACCACTTTATATTCTCCTTTTGAAATTGTTTGTAGACTTAATCTATTTACTCCTTTAGATTTAATGTCTTTATCTGTTGACAACAGGAGTAGCTTGGATGGATGTTCTCAAATTCTTGAACAAATTAATGACAATGCATATGAAATCAATGATAATGTTACTAACATTGATATGAACCCGCGGGAATGGAATCTCTTGAACCCACAGTCAATTTGAAAACTCCCCAAGAAAGCCAAAATCAAGTCAATGGATGGAGAACCTAGACCCGATGAGAACTCGTTTCAAGAACCTAGATTATGTTAAAATCTAGACCCGTTGAAGAACATGTCTCAAGAACCCAGATTACAAAGGAGGAACACCACAAAGGTTGTGATTTACCTTTGATAAGTTCAAAAGTTCAATTAAGAACAAGAGGAGTAAAACTCAACTCACAATGAATAAATTCATCAAATTTCATAAACTTCATAAAACTGATTAGAATGAGGCTACATAGAGTATTTAAAGCAAAACCTAATGAAAACCGTAGATAAAATAAAACCTCATCTTCCAAAAATACTCCTGAGTGAACAGTGCCGCGGCTACAGTACGGCGCTACAGTAACTCGGCTACAGTAACCCTAACCCTAGTTCAATAAAATAATAACTTTCCCAACATGCCCTTACATAGACATAAATCCAATTATTCCAAGCAAATAAAATAGGTCTTTGAAATTAATTAAATAAGTTGAAAGCCTTCAAGTGTCCAAAGCCTATAAGTCATGTTGTTGCCCTTTCCATAGCTTATGAAATGAATCAAAGCATAATCTTCATCGTTTAAGCCCTTGAACTTGTATTTGGCCCATCTGGAACTTGCAACATGTCTTTAAGACTAGAGGCCCACCTTGGTTCCCATCATTCCCCCTCTCCTCAAAAGGATTCGACCTCGAATCTCCACCTGGATCAAAGGGAAAAATGTTAGTAACATTATCATTGATTTCATATGCATTGTCATTAATTTGTTCAAGAATTTGAGAACATCCATCCAAGCTACTCCTGTTGTCAACAGATAAAGACATTAAATCTAAAGGAGTAAATAGATTAAGTCTACAAACAATTTCAAAAGGAGAATATAAAGTGGTAGTATGCATAGTCCTGTTATATGCAAACTCTATAAATCCATCCATAATCACAAAAATAGAATTTCTACTCCTTTCTTTCCTAGGCAGCCCCAAAACAAAGTCCATAGATATGTCTACACATGACTCACTAGGAATAGGTAAAGGCGTATGCAACCTTTGTGGCAAAAGTATAAATTTGGCTTTTCTGCATGTAATGCACCTGCCACAAATACAATTGACATCTCTCTTCATCTTAGACCAACATAAATGTTCATGCAAAATGTCTAATATTTTCTTGACACTATAATGACTACTCCAAATATATGCAAACTCAATGAAGGGCAAATGATAGTCCCACAAACATTCATGCAACAGGTCAATGTGTGGCAAATGATACTCCAACAAACGTTCCTGAAACACACCTAAAGTTTTTTTTACAACACAATGACCACTCCAATTATATGAAAACTTGATGAATGGCAAGCAATACTCCCACAAACGTTCATGCAACATGTTAATGAATGACAAATGATACTTCCACAAATGTTCATGTAACACTTCAATGAAAGGCAAATGATATTCCCACAAACGTTCATGCAACACAACAAAAGTCTTCCTTACACCATTGTTACCCAACAAACCACCATGTCCATCACACACAAGCAACTTACGCATAAAACTAGTAGGTACACAAAATCTATTCTTTCTATACAAGTACCAATCTAGTTTATAGAACTTACCAAACGATGCTTTCTCACATGTTCCATACACACTAGCAAAGTCATAATCATTAGCATGCAATTCCTTATCATATTCAAGTTTCAACAATTTTGCATCTCAAATGAAGATAAATACATACCTTCTTGCTAAAGCATCAACCACAAAAGTTTCCATACCTTGTGTGTATTTGAATACATGAGGAAAAGTCTCAATACAATCCTCCCGCTTAGCACGCATTATAGTCAACAACTTACCTTGTCCCTTTAAGTGTGTCAATGACTCATGTTCTTCCAAGAAAGGTCGGTTAGGAATTGTTGCACCTGGCACAAAATAAATGTAGTGCTCTATCTCCCTAATGGGTGGCAATCCACTAAATACACCACTTGGAAACACGACCTCATATCCCTGCAACAAAGAGACAACAATACTAGGCAAACATACGTCAAGTTCGTTAGGATTAAGACTTGCCTTAGCATAAAAACTCACTTTTCTCTTTGTTTTTCTCTCACTTTCTTCACACTCTCTTTTCTTTCCACTCTCTTTTTCTTTTTCACTCTCTTTTTCCCTTTCACACTCTTTTTTCTTTTCAGTCTCTTTTTTTCTATCAGTCTCTTTTTCTTCATCTTTTTTTGTACTCTCGACCTCACAATTATTTTTCAACTCATTCTCTCTTGTGCTTGAGGTCTTATTCTCACCCTCTTCTTTTTTCTCTCTCATTTCTCTCTCTTTCTCCATTTCGGTCTCACTATTTATTTTCTTCTCAATCTCATCTTCACTCTTGCTTTTCAGCTCAATCTCACTTTCACTCTCACCGTCACTCTTGCTTTTTAGCTCATTCTTACTTTCACTCTTGCTTGTTTGCTCAATCTCCTTTTCATTTTTTCTTTTTTGATCACTGTCATTTTCACTCTTTTTTTTTTAGCAACCTCACTTTTCAATTTCAATTGGTCCCCATGGACATGTGTTTGAGTTAAAGGAGCAAGTTTGATTGTTTTTCCATCATTTTCAAAACTGTACATGTTCCTTAACCTATCATGGATCACATTCCTATCATACTCCCATGGCTTCCCTAACAAAATATGACCAACATGCATAGGCACAACATCACAAAGGACCATATCCTGATATTTCCCAATTGAAAAAGAAACTAGCACTTGCTTATTTACCCTAACCTCCCCACAATCACTCAACCACTGCAACATGTATGGTCTAGGGTGTTTCAAGGTACGTAAATTCAATTTCTCAACCAAAGTAGTTGTAACAGCCCGCTAGAAATTCATTGGTGGAATTTCTATTGACTTTAGGAATCTCGTGAAAACCCCATAAGTTTTTACGAATCGACCAATCGCATAGGTTTTAGTCTGTCAACTTAGTCAGTGTTATCACTCACTATGGTGCTAGAAATATAAGTTTTATTTATTTGTGGTGGTTAGAAGTGTCAGAATGCATTATGGTCCACGCCATTAGACTCAGTGGATTATTTAGAATTTTATGGCGCAATATCCTATTTTCATAATTTCGGACGAAACGTCTGTTGGAAATTGTGAAATTATTTTTAAGGGCAGTTCGAGGTTGAATTTCGGTATAATATTTTCACTGTAGGTTAATATGAATATTTAGGAATTTTTAGTGTTAAGTTTATGATTCACTTTTTTGGAGTGAATAGTAACCTCGATAAGCGCACCAATTGCAGTATTTCAAAATCATAGTGTGGAATGTCCAAATTAGATTAGAGAAGTTTTATTTGGACACTTGGCAAGATCTTAGCCACACTTAGTGAATAATATTAGACACTTGGCACCATGAGGAATGTTTGTTGGATTTGAAGGAATCAAGGTGTGAGATCATGCCACTTAAGCAAAACCTTGTTTTATCTGCTCAACCAAATTGTGCCAGACCAAAAAGGTTTTCAATCCTAGTGAAACCCTAAATGGTGGGAATCCAATTGAAAGCCGAAAAGCTTTGTTGAAATCGAAACCCTAAACGGTTTCCCCAAAACCCTAAAGTTGACCTCTAAACATTTTCTAATCCGATTTATAGCATTGTGTTTAATCACTTGATTAAATCACTTTCACATGCTATTAATCCTTCAAATTTGTGTTAGAACATCATTATCCAACCTTGTTAACCTTGAGAAATTGATTGGACCAAGTGATATTGGATTTGGGCTTGATAGCAACCCAAACCCTCTTTAAACCCCAAAATTTAGGCCCATTCGGTTTAGGCCCATTAAGGCCCACGAATTTGGTCATCAAAGGATTGCTTCATGGCTAAGTTTTTTACCCCCACTTGGCTGGCCAGATCTTTACAAGAAGGGCCTAGAAGGTTCTTGAAAGACAAAGCTAAAGAGGCCACCTCACTCTTTCACTCTCACACTCCACCTTGAGAAAAGATCTTGGTCTCAACCATTCCTTCAGTCATATCACTTTACATAGCTTGTGTAAGAATCTCTCCAGTCCACTTCCCACGAAAAGCAACTCTCCTTTACACTTTTCCTTCATAAAACACAAAAGACACTCTCGGACAGTTTTTCTTACCTCTTTTGAACGCCCGCTTCGAAGCTTTTGTAAGTGTTTTCTCGCAAAGTTTCCTTCATGAAAGTTGTTTCTTTTGGAGTCTAGTTTACGTGTATATCTTATTCGTTCCATTTGGAGATCATTTGATTGGTGAAAAGTTGTTTAGACCCCAGAAAGGTCATTCTGGGCGAAAAACTGGAGAGTGTGTTATATTTTGGAGTTTTTGAGCAAGCTAATGAATAGATCTTGGTCAGAAATTTTTATGGAGTACTTTTAACATGTGTATATGATTATTGGTTGAGGATTTGTTGCATGATTAAAAGTTTTGGTGAAATATTTTCTTAGGTCTAGAAACTTAGAAACTGGAAGAGGCAAAACAGTTTCTGTTTTGAGAAAGTTTAAATCTTTCATGGTTTAATCTTATTCCAATGGCTTTGATATTTTTATTGGAAGATCCTAAGCCTCTTATATACATGTTAAAATGTTATTTTGAAGATATTTGATGTTAGTTTCGAAGATATGAAATTTTATGCAATGAGGTATTTAGTTAGGCCAAAGTGATGATGTTCTTGGCTAAATTTATGTTTTGGTTGATGTTTAACCATGTGATCTTGAGTTTGATGCTTGGATCTGTTTTAGAACATCTTATTAAACCATGTGATGTTTTGGTTTGAAGATCACATCTTTATAAGTCATGGATCAAGAGGTTGATCAAAACAAGTTAGAAACAAAATTCTGTTTTGAACTTAGAAGAAAAACCAAAAAGTTCAAGTATGGTCTTAGTGATTTTGATGACTTTTGTTCATGATTCAAAACATGATTATTCTTAGGAATATGTTATGAGTATAGTAGAAGAAAAATTTTGGTTTAATCATGAGTTTTGAAATTTGAAAGAATTACAACAAAATCAAGGGAAATAGCCTTGTAAGTTTCGGACCTATAGAGTTTTAATGGTTGTGTTTAGTTTTAAATTTTTTTGAATTGATATTTGAGCTTAGGACAAAATTTACATAAGGTATGTAAATTTTGGTGATTTTTTGAGTTAGGATGCAAAATCCTTAAGTTAGGGGTAAAATGGTCATTTTCCCACATGTAGAGGGTAAGATGGTAATTTTACTCGAAGTTGATATTTCTCCATATTCCTAATTGTTAGTAATTAAGTTCTAATTTTTAGAAATCGCTGCTTTCAGTTTCTCGTGATCGCACTTGAGTTTTGTCTCGAAGCGAGAAGATCGAGGTAGCTTTTAACTTACTATCAGTTTAATGTGTATGAGTGATAAGTAAGGAAACTAAAGTCGATGTAAGCATGTTATCATATGTACCATGCCAAGTCATTACATATTTATCTGTTACACAGAATTTATTCTGTCATGAATTATTCATCCGTTACACAAGATATTATGTCACGTATTGCTATACATTGCAAGTATGTCATGTTAAGTATGCCATCTGTTACATGTATTTCATGTCACGTAATATTCACTGTCACATGTTACTCCATGTTAAGAAATGTTGTCTATTATATGGTATGCCATGTTACGAAATGTTGCATGTTACAAGTATGCCATGTTATGAAATGTTCTCTGTTACATTTATCTCTCGAGGTATGTCATGTCTGTCGTCTTAGTTCATATCACGTTATGCTACGTCAGAACTTCTGTCTTTTATGTCACGTTCATGTTACGTCACGTTACGATATGTCATGTATGCCAGTTAAGTTATTCATGTCAATCACGACCCTAAGCGCTAGGATGGGGTAATATCCTAGTGAAACTCCTTTGTTCACGCTGGAGTGTCTAAATAGGTGTGAAATTCCCTGGGTTGACGAAGTACAGTCAACAGGTTGCGAATGAGGCCTAATTAGCTGGTCACCGGAGCGCGCCAGGCACTAACGCCGATGGTGCCACACATTATGTTATGTGTGTCCACAGCAAGTGTGGCACAAACAGATAAGTCATGGGGCCACAACAACTGTGGAGCATGAAGTATGGGGCCACAACAGCTGTGGAGCATACACTACGTGAGACACAGCAATTGTGACACGTAGAATACGTGGGGCCACAACAATTGTGGAGTACGTATTAACGCACTCACAGCTGGTATAGAAACCTTTGATGTGATGCGGTAATCGGCAGGGACACACGGCTCAAGGGGACCTGTGTAGCACCCATATGGTCACTTTAATGATTAAGTCTATTGAATAAGATTCCAAGTTCAAGTCATGTTTCACGTTATGTTATGTTCAAGTTTACGTTCACGCAATCATGGTAATCCCATGAGACAAGAATATGTTTCAAGTTCATGTTATGTTATGTTCACGTTTACGTTATATTCCAAGTTCACATTTATGTTATGTCATGCTCATGTTTATGTTATGTTCATGTTCATGTTCAAATTATGCATGTTCACGTACATGCTATGTTTCAAGTCCATGTTATGTTTTAAATTCACGTATATGTCATGTCACGTCAAGTTAAGTTTAAGTTTCAGTTCAAGTAATGTCAGCTCATGCCATGTTATGTCAAGTTACGTTATGCTTATTATTTCATGCCATGTTATGCCAAGATATGTTATGTTTTCTATTGAATTGATTATGCATTCATGCTTTTACTGCCATGCATGCATCATTAACCTGTGTGGAAGTTTCCTATTAACTTGCTGAGATTTTTAATCAAATCTCACTGTGGTAGTCCCAACTACCATTCCCCCCGAATGGTAGATTTTGTTACAGGATCTGAAGGAGAAATGGGAATCGACCAACTGGAAACGGTCGACTAAACGACGGTGCGACGTAGATGGTAGTACAGTAGTTACTTCAGATTACTACTTGTATTTGTGGAGTTCAATCTCCAGCACTCTTTTGATCACAACCATATGGACTATTGTTGTGATCTTAGTTGCTTAGTATGTCGTTAAGTATGAAGTATGTTTTAAGTATTTGAGATATTTTAGTTTGGTGCATAGTATTGCTAAAGAAAAAAAAAATTATCCGCTGCGAATATTGCATAATGCTAGATGCATGATAGGAACATTGCATCTTATATGTCATGAACGGGGGCAGGTAATCTTGTGTTGCATGTCTCGACGCTTCAAATGTCCGTCCGATCCCAAGCGGAATTTGGGGGCGTCACAGTAGTGCTAGCCAAATTAATACAACTCCTCAAATCAATGACCATACTACATACCTTGTTGTTGATGTGGCATCTAGTATGAAAAACGTTCTCACTTGGCTGCTCTGTATCATTCATCTTAATTTGTGTATTGAGTGCACACCTAGCAACAAGAGACTCACCATACTCTTATTTCTCATACCCATTCTCAATACTAGGCTCATGTCGCCTCCTACCTCTCTCATCTTGCAGATTTCTAATTACTTCTTCTTGATTATCCATCCTATCCCTTACTTCACCCAACACCAAGTTCAACCGCTCAAACTGTTGTTGCATGGCTTGCAACACAAAAGATGAGTTATCTGCCACACCGTTTGGTGATGAGTCACTTCTATGAGACATCATAATATGCTGCACAAAAAGAATGTTAGTGAAAAACCTCACACACTCCCTTACGTGTTTACACTCAAATAATGGCACTCCACTCGTGTTTCACTCTTAATGACTTTTTTCCTGATAATAGTCTCACACCCTCTTGCCTTTTACCTCAATAGTTTTCCCGCTCAAGTTCTTTAAGAACTAGTTGAACTAAATCAAGACAATACAACCTTGTATTATTCCAACCAGTAATATAGATCAAAGAAACAAGGAATGAATAAAATGACACGAGACTCAAGGAATTTATACGAGGGAAAGAGTAATTATAAAACAAGATACCAACTAGAAAGATGTAATCAGCTCATATGATGATAAAAGCTCAATCAACAAATACTTTCTTTCTCTTTGTTGAAACTATGTAGCAACTTTGAATATGCTACCTTCTCTTTTCTTCTTCTTCTTCCTCTTGTTCTTTTTTTTTTTTCTAATTTTTTTTCTTTTCTTTTCCTTTCTTTTCTTTTCTTTTCTTTTCCTTTATTTTCTTTTCTTTTATCAAATTCAATCACAAATAGCAATATTCAATTGTGAAAATCAAGCAATTGAATTCAAGCACGACAATGAAGTAGAAGAGAATCAATGGAACGGCACTCCAAGCAACAGATAAACTTAGAGATGCAGGAAACCCTAGAATTTTGAAACCCTAGGTGATGCAAATTTCAGCCAAACCCAAAATCCTAAGAATTTTGGAAGCCTACTTCTTGTTTCTATTTTTTTTTTTTTTTTTGGCAACCCTAGAACAATGAAGCCCTACAATTAAATTAAAGGATGCTATAATTAAAAGATAGAATCAGATCTGATTGGAAACCTGGCTCTGATACCAAATGATATGAACCCGCGGGAATGGAATCCCTTGAACCCACAGTCAATTTGAAAACTCCCCAAGAAAGCCAAAATCAAGTCAATGGATGGAGAACCTAGACCCGATGAGAACTCGTTTCAAGAACCTAGATTATATTAAAATCTAGACCCGTTGAAGAACACGTCTCAAGAACCCAGATTACAAAGGAGGAACGCCACAAAGGTTGTGATTTACCTTTGATAAGTTCAAAAGTTCAATTAAGAACAAGAGGAGTAAAACTCAACTCACAATGAATAAATTCATCAAATTTCATAAACTTCATAAAACTGATTAGAATGAGGCTACATAGAGTATTTAAAGCAAAACCTAATGAAAACCCTAGATAAAATAAAACCTCATCTTCCAAAAATACCCCTGAGTGAACAGTGCCGCGGCTACAGTATGCACTACAGTAACTCGGCTATAGTAACCCTAACTCTAGTTCAATAAAATAATAACTTTCCCAACATGCCCTTACATAGGCATATACCCAATTATTCCAAGCAAATAAAATAGGTCCTTGAAATTAATTAAATAAGTTGAAAGCCTTCAAGTGTCCAAAGCCTATAAGTCATGTTGTTGCCCTTTCCATAGCTTATGAAATGAATCAAAACATAATCTTCATCGTTTAAGCCCTTGAACTTGTATTTGGCCCATCTGGAACTTGCAACATATCTTTAAGACTAGAGGCCCACCTTGGTTCCCATCAAACATTTTTCCCTTTGATCCAGGTGGAGATTCGAGGTCGAATCCTTTTGAGGAGAGGGGGAATGATGGGAACCAAGGTGGGCCTAGTCTTAAAGATATGTTGCAAGTTCCAGATGGGCCAAATACAAGTTCAAGGGCTTAAACGATGAAGATTATGCTTTGATTCATTTCATAAGGTATGGAAAGGGCAACAACATGACTTATAGGCTTTGGACACTTTAAGGCTTTCAACTTATTTAATTAATTTCAAGGACCTATTTTATTTGCTTAGAATAATTGGGTTTATGCCTATGTAAGGGCATGTTGGGAAAGTTATTATTTTATTGAACTAGGGTTAGGGTTACTGTAGCCGAGTTACTGTAGCGCCATACTGTAGCCGCGGCACTGTTCACTCAGGGGTATCTTTGGAAGATGGGGTTTTATTTTATCTAGGGTTTTAATTAGGTTTTGGTTTAAATACTCTTGGTAGCCACATTTTCAGAAGTTTTATGAAGTTTATGAAATTTGATGAATTTATTCATTGTGAGTTGAGTTTTACTCCTCTTGTTCTTAATTGAACTTTTTAACTTATCAAAGGTAAATCACAACCTTTTCGGCGTTCCTCCTTTGTAATCTGGGTTCTTGAGACGGGTTCTTCAACGAGTCTAGATTTTAATATAATCTAGGTTCTTGAAACGAGTTCTCATCGGGTCTAGTTTCTCCATCCTTGACTTGATTTTTGGCTTTCTTGGGGAGTTTTCAAATTGATTGTGGGTTCAAGGGATTTCATTCCCGCGGGTTCATATCCATATTCAAAGGTATCTACATAGTTACAAAGAAGAGAAAGAAAGAAATTTATTGATTGAACCTTGTCAAAGGGGCTGCATACATCATTAAAGTTGGTATCTTGTGTTATAGTTATTCTTTCATTCGTATAACTTCCTTGATTCTCGTGTCATTTTTTTATTCCTTCCGTGTTTCTCTTGTACTTGTTTCTTGGATCTATATTATTGGTTGGAATAATACAAGGTTGTATTGTCTTGATTTAGTTCAACTTGTTTTTAAAGAACTTAAGCGAGAAAACTATTGAGGTAAAAGGCAAGAGAGTGTGAGACTATTATCGGGAAAAAACCAATTAAGAGTGAAACACGAGTGGAGTGCCATTATTCCAGTGTAAACACGTAAGCAAGTGTGTGAGGTTTTCCACTAACATTCTTTTTGTGCAGCACATTATGATGTCTCATAGGAGTGACTCATCACCGAAGGGGATGGTGAGACAATTGCTTTGTAAACAACCTTCTAGAATAGATGAGAATATTCAGGAATATTCGGTCTGTAAACAGAAACAATGATGTGGCACACTTTTAATATGATTTACTTTTCTATATATACTCTGTACTGTGCAATGCAAAAAGCATGAAAGGTAGTGGCTAATCAAAGAGACTCTGTTTCCCTGGTAGACTTTCATCAAACATGTTTTGTACAATCTATTCTTTCAACATGCTATCAAGAGAGCCTAAACAGGACTCGCGTCCGATTTATTTTTTTTCCTGTTCCATTTACTTTCTTTCTTCCCTCCCATGGCACCATCTGATAAATCAAACCCCACAAACATCCTCAACACAACCTCTCATTTCATCACAATCAAGCTTACCATAGACAATTCTCTTCTATGGAAAGCTCAGATTGTCCCATTTTTACAGGGTCATCAACTATTTGGGTATGTTGATGGTCATCTACTACTACTCCCAATCCCGAGCATACTAAGTGGGTTCTTCATGATAAATTGATTATGTCCATTCTTAATGCTTCTCTTTCTGAGTCTGTGTTAGCACAAGTTCTTGATTGCACTACATCCTTTGCAATTTGGAACACGCTTCAAAGTCTTTTTTCTGCTAAGTCTTCCGCCCATGTAGTCCACACTAAGTTTTAGTTAGCATCTTTAAGGAAAGGCCCTGAATCAATGTCCGATTACTATAATCGAGCAAAAAATCTCGCTGCCTTGTTAAGTGCTGCAAGACATCCATTGAGTGATTCTGAGTTTTCTATTTCTCTTCTTGTGGGACTGGGTTCTGAATATGAATCATTGGTAACCTCACTTACCACCCGTCCCGATGACATTTCCCCTCATCAACTCTATAGTTATCTTCTCAATGATGAATCCCGTATGTCTCATCAAACTCAAAATCTTCTTTCTAATACCACCCTTGCGGCACATAATACCACTCAGTTTTCTCCATCTCCCGCACCCACTCGTGGTCGATTTCAGTCTCGTGGAGGAAGATGAGGTCGTTTTTTACCTCATGGTTTCCACTCGGGACCAAGACCTCCTTTCTCTCCAAATAATATGTTTTCTCCACAAACTGACTCTCATCCTCAGTGTCAAGTATGCCAAAAATTTGGTCACACAACCTTGTCTTCCTATCATTGACTCACAACTCCTTTTCTTGCTTCTCCCTTGACATCTCTGACAGCCAACTATACCTCTTTTCCTCATTCCACTTCCGCTGCCTGTAATGCCCGTCCTTATGGTGGGAATTTTTATAAATATTTTTAGAAAGGATGACGGGAATTACCGTCCGATTTAAAACTTTTCACTTGCATACCCAGGGTGCAAGACTCCACGTTTATAAATTAAAATGTGCTCTGACAATAAAAGAGGTTTACAGCGGAAAACATAAATCTTGAAATAAAAAGGTCTCTCGTACGTTTAAAATTCGTGCCTAGACTTCCGTGCTCTTCACCATGGGCCGTGTCTGTCCTGATCATGTAGTTCCTGTGGGGGGAGGGACATGCATAAAAACTAAAATGAGTCGAAGACTCGTAAGCATTACTTCATACAGTTAAAAATATAACTACATAGGTTTTCATTCATGCATTCATCATTCGTACATACTATTACGTGCATGCATACGTGTCATACATGCGTTCTTTTGAAAACATCACTGGACGGGGTTTTCCTTTCATGGTCTTTCTTTTCGTGAAACGTATCTCCCGTCAGTGCCTTCATTTTTTCAAGAGCCACTATACGGGGTTTTACTTTTAAAAGGCTTTCTTGTCGTCAAACATTTCCCCCGTCAGTGCCTTCATTTCTTAAAGGTTCGTGCATTCGTGCGTTCTTACATGCATTCATACATCCATTCTTTCTTTTTACTTTCATAGGCCTGTACACACTGTTACGCCCCGTGTGTTTGGGGTTAGCGGTCTTCCTTTGGACCCGGATTCCACCCGTGGCCACGGGTTGGGAATCCCTTTCATAGGGGGCAGCATTGGATGCACTTCCAGTACTACTTACCCGGCATTGCAATCTGCCCATTCATTGGTACCCTTTTCATTCATTCATGTGGTTGTTACGTATCTTCATACATTCATGCTTTCATTTCTTTCTTTGCTTTTCATTCATTCATTCGTTCGTTCATGTCAGCTCGAAAGAGCTGGAGCTTTCATTCATTTCTTTCTTTCATTTAACAGTCCTTTCTTTTCATGAGAAAACATCATTTGGGGCGTAAGCCCGAAAATGGTCTTTTCGTCTTTCAGTTCATTTCAATCCTATCCTTACTTTAACAGTTCGTTCGTGGAAAACTTCATTTAAGGACATACATAAGCTTAAACGTTAGCTTTCATGGTATCCCATAAGCGTCACCCTGAACGTCGTCAATCATGGCATCCACGAGCGTCACCTCGTGGCGCACATGAGAGCGTCAGTTTGTAGGATCTATAAAAGCATCCATTGTCATGCCTTTCATGCATTTTCATCAGTTTATGGATTTTCTTAGAAAATACATACAATAGATACAGTGTATAGTCATCCATTCACATGCATACAATTAATACTTTGGGTGCGTAAACAGAGGCTGCCAAGGAGGGGTCGTACATACTTATACATTTGAACAATTAGCATTTTCTTTCTTAAAGCGTCTTTCGTTTGTTTTCGTGAGCATCTTAAGGGAAAAGCGTTTCTTGTATCTTTGAAAACTCTAGAAGAGTATGAACGTAACACTTAGCTGGACTCCATGCTATTTGAATGTGATGCAGTCCATTCATGTGCTTGTCAGATGGCAACCTACATGCATACACATACCTTAACGTCATTCTCTATCTAGTACATAAGCAACTTAAACTTAGAAAGTACAAGCTACACTTCACTTGGAACACTCTCCTTCTATCCCGTGTTCTTACGTGTTCCTTACTAAGTTAAAACCTTCGGGGACCCATTACGGTCACCCCATCTTCCAACTCATATCTTGCCTCGAGTGCTCATCCACTAAAGTAAACTCATGATTCACCTTAGGATTAAGACACTAAGGCCTCTATCTCATTCTTCTCATTAATCTCATTCCGACACATGACTCAGATCAACTAAGTCACGCATCTCTTCCTTGGACAGTACACTCGTCACTTTCTTCATGCATCTTAGCCCATACTAATCCTCATTCCCATCCAGACAAGCCACCCGACTCTAAGCCAACTCTGAGGCTGAAGCACCGTGTAAATGTGCTAATGACAGATTACCTATTACATATGGTGAATCCGTCCGGCACATGTGTCTAACCAGATTACACATGTACTCTATCCCTTATCACCTAAGATCAACATTTATAACACGTTGATCACCAGCTTCGAGGGACAAGGGCCATACTCCGATACCAACCTTCTCTTAACCCGGCTAGCATGGCTCTTCATGCTACCCGTCCCTCTTTGACAGTTCATCCCAACACTTAACACGACAAGACTCCATTCATAACTACGTCTCATGTCACGTCATACAACTCAAGACTATTCTCAAGTTACGCCATGACCTTGTCGCGTTACCCAACACTCTGGTACATAAATTTCTAACTTATCACGAGTACGGTTCCTCACGTACTCCCGTCACATCGTGACATCTGGTCACGTTCCCATTACGCCATTCGTACCCTATCGCTTCACCACATGGCAAGCACGACTGTCGGTAACCACGTTACGAGGTGACGTTGCCCAGTCATGCTTCCGCTGCGTACTCTAACACTTATTCTGCTACTTCATCCTTATTCCCAGCCGTAAGTCCAACACGGTGACACTTGTCACCTTAGACTAAAGGCTTCACCTTAATTACTTTAGGACACTGTTCCACAATTCCCGACACTACTCATCACGTTCCACGCCCATAAATCACACAACCATCCTTATCACTGCGACACGTCATACGGTGTGTAGCTGCACTTCGTGGAGTACACTCCACGCATACTCCCTTCATATACGCTACAACTCATCACCATTACGGCATACGCGCCACATGGTGCATTGCTCCTCTACATGGAGTACACTCCTCGTGTACTCCCTTCACATTCGCTATGCCACATCACCATTATGGCGTACGCACCATATGGTGCATCGCCCCATCACATGGAGTACACTCCACATATACTCCATTCACAGACGCTACACCACATCATCACTATGGCATACCCGCCATATGATGCGTCACTCCACTACATGGAATACACTCCGCGCATACTCCATGCACGTTACGACACATCACCACTACGGCATACCCGCTGTATGGTGCGTCACTCCATCACATGGAATACACTCCGCGTATACTCCATGCATGTTACGACACATCACCACTACGACACACCCGCCGTATGGTGCGTCACTCCACTACATGGAATACACTCCATGTATACTCCATGCACGTTACGACACATCACCACTACGGCATACCCGCCGTATGGTGCATCACTAAACCACATGGAGTACACTCTACTCGTACTTATCCCGCTCCACATGCCACATCACCAGTATGGCATATCTGCCACATGGTGCATCGCTCCGCCACTTGGAGTACATTTCCAATGTACTCCCTGCATGCATATTACACCACACAGAGTACACTCAGCGTGTACTCTTCCCGTTCCACAATATGCCAGGAGAGTATATTCCACATATACTCTCCTCGTCTCACCCTACGCCCCACACAGAGTACACATAGCGTGTACTCTTCCCATTTCACATACGCCACGCCACCATTACAACAGGGTCCACAACACTACACAGCGCACTACCCAATTACACCCAACACTTCACAGTACATTACACGGCACAATACATCTCCATCCAATACAGATATGCCCAACACTTCATTACACAGCACCACATCACAATACCACAACTCCACAAATACCAACAGCACAGTCCACAACCTAGTCAACTAATCAATATCTAACATAAATAACGAGGGATAGAGGGTTATACCATCGACGGGATAACCCGTGCATTGCTCATTGATCGTCACAGCCGATGATGTCAGAAGAGTCGTATGTGGCGGCTAACCCACGTACAGTAACTGTTTAGGCGTTTGGATAACTAGGTGTGGTCTTGGAAGGGCTCGTGGTGGTCTTGTGATGATGGCAAGGAGCATAACACGGTGGACCTAACCGTGTATAGTGGCGGTCAGCCACGTGCAGTGGCTGTCCATCACGTGCAGTGACTAACCACCACTCAAAGTGGTGGTTTGGACCTATGGTTGGGCTGTGGAGTTGCTGGTGGAGCTCGTGGTGGCACTGGGGTGGCGCCACGGCGGCTCACGGCGGAGGAAGGGGAAATCGCCGTGTAAGGGGGGAGGGAAACCCGTGAGAGAGTGGGGGAGAGTGTGTGTGCATGGGTGGCAGATCAGGGCCGTGGGAGGTTGGGTTGGCTTGGTGGCAGCCTGAGGAGACTGGAGGTGGTGGTTACCAGCCTTGGGTGGAGGTGCACGGCAGTGCAAGTGCATGCAACCCGTGCGTGCATGAGGGGGAAACCCGTGTGGTGGAGAGTGGCTATGGGCCTCGGGTCACATGGAGGAGGAAGGGGGTGGAAGAGGGAGGTCCATGGTGGTGCTGGGTGGCCATGGGTGGCCTTGTATGGCGGTGCACGGTGAGGAAATGGGTTAGAGAACCATTTCGGGTACTTGCCGTGGAAGGAGAGGGAGGGCTGCGTAACAGGGGCTGGCTTCGGTGGAGGATGATGGCCGGTGGAAGGGAGGTCGTCGTGGGAGCAGTGGAGCCATTGGGCAGTGCACGGCGGCGCAGTGGCCTTGAGCCCGTTCGGGCTCTGCACATCCAAGGGAGAGGAAGAGAGAGCATGGGAGAGAGAGGCTGTCGTGGATGGGCTCACCGGAGGGAGAGGAGGCCAATGGTGCCGGCGGTGAGAGCTGGCGACGCACGGCGGTGCCGGGCTGAGGCCTTGAGCCGTTTGGGTGTGGGGTGGATCGCGTTCGGCGTACGCTGGAGAGGGAGGAGAGAGGGAGAGCTAGGGAAAAGTGAGGGAGAAAGAGAGGGGGTCTGGGTATTTAACCCAGTCCCTTCGTCTGGGGATCCACGTAACGATCTAACGGTGGATCTCAAACACTGATTTGAAATGCGTAAAACATTAACTTAATTAAAAGCGTTTAGAGGAATTAAGGTAGAATATTATTTTAAACTAACTTTAGTTTATAAAATAATATTCTTCATCATTAATAAAAATGATGAAGTCTCACGTAACATATTAAAGAGAATAAAACCATTTAATTAATAAAAGCTTTTAACATAATTTAAATCCCATAATATGTTAAATAGTTGAAATCATTTTAATAATGATATAAAAATGATTTCTGGCAATTATAATATTTTTGGAGCTCTTCAAGAATATTATAATTGTCGTATTTAAAATTAAGTTTAGTTCAACAACACTGGAAATACTCTTTATAAATATTTCCAGTACATTTAAAACACTGGGCGTGCCCTAGAAGTCGTACGATATCCTTCAAAGACACGCCATTGGGGTTCGGCACGCATGACGAGTCTTGCAGTCGCTAGAGAGAAGGGGCAGACGGTTTACATAATTTCCGTCCTCATCACTTGCTTACGTAAGAATGAAGGAAATCTTACGTCAAAAAGAGAGAAGCGTACGTAAGAAGGAAGAACCGTACGTAAGAAGAAGGAGCGGGGTATTACACTGCCACTACCTAGTTCCCAGATACTGCTGCTACGCATCACTTTACATCTGAGTTCAATAACCTCAACTTGGAGTCGACACCATATCAGGGACCTGACCAAGTTTGCATCGGGGATGGCTCAAGACAGCCCATCCAACATCTTGGCACCGCTCAAATGCCGACCTCTTCTGGCAAATTTCTCTTAAATAATATTCTTCATGTTCCTTCCATTTCCCGCAATCTTTCTATCAATGCGTCAGTTTTGTTTCTAGATGTTTGGGGCCCTGCTCCAGTGCCTTCTATGAATGGCATGCGTTATTATCTTTCTTTGGTTGATGATTTTTCGAAGTTTGTCTGGTATTTTCCTATGCAAGTTAAATCTAATGTAACTGCCATAGTCATGGCCTTTTTTCATTATGTGAGTAATACTTTTAATACAACAGTTGTTACGGTTCAAACTGATTGGGGAGGGGAATTTCGTCCTCTTAAAAATATCTTTCAAAGTTGTGGTATAACTCATCGGGTCACATGTCCCCACTCTCATCAACAAAATGGGAGTGTGGAACGTCAACATCGACATATTGTTGAGACTGGTTTATCCCTTTTGTCACATGCATCCGTTCCTCACATTTATTGGGCTCAAGCATTTCAAACTGCCACTTTCTTAATAAATTACATGCCAACTTCTCTCTTACAAAATCAATCTCCATTTGAAGTCTTAATGGGGCAAATCCCCGATTACAAATTTTTTAAAGTGTTTGGGTCTTCCTGTTGGCCCAATCTCAGGCCCTTTAATCCACATAAATTGGACTATCGACCCAAGCCCTGTGTGTTTATGGGCTATAGTCCTGATCATAAGGGGTACATTTGTCTTCATTTACAAACGAGCCGAACTTACATCTCCCGGGATGTAATCTTTGATGAGACTCACTTTCCTTTTGCCTCTCAGCACAATTCTTCTTCCTCAATACATGACTCTAATTTTCGGACCACTAATTCTTCTCAGCCCATGTTACAGCTTCCTATCACTTTTTCTCAACCAAGCCCCACAACTTCTTTTGGTCCACTCACTCAAGCTCCTACGATCCAACCCACTTCATCTCTTAGCGTTCCTTCTCATTCTATCACACCTCCCTTATCTTCAGACTCTCATCATCCGCCGTTTCCTCTTCATTTCCTCCTCACAACTCTGCTTCTCAGCCTTCCACCGAATGCATCTCTTCACCTCAAAATCAAAGCTTGCCATCTTCGACTCATCCGATGCTTACTAGATCAAAAGTGAATGTTTTTTGTCCCCGCCGTCGAAATGATGGTACTATCTTGTGGCCTCCTTGCAAGCCGACTACTTCTCTCACCACCTCCTTTGTTTCTTTTCCTCCTCCATCATTCTTGAAGAGCCCACTTCATTTATAGAGGCCTCTAAATTTTTTAAATGGCGCACTGCCATGGCAACTGAGATTTGTTGCTCTCATCCTTTTATGTTGCAAGCCATTCAACAACAGTTTGAGCGGTTGAACTTGGTGTGGGGTGAAGTGAGGGATAGTATGGATAATCAAGAAGCAGTGATTAGAAATCTGCAAAGTGAGAGAGATAGGAGGCGTCCTAAGTCTAGTGTTGAAAATGGGTATGAGAAAGAAGAGTATGGTGATTCTCTTATTACTAAGCGTGCACTCAATACAAAAAATAAGATGGCTGATATAGAGCAGTAGAGCGAGAACATTTTTCATACTAGATGCCACATCAACAATAAGGAATTGAATTTACCTACCTTGAAACACCCTAGACCATACAAGTTGCAGTGGTTGAGTGATTGTGGGGAGGTTAGGGTAAATAAGCAAGTGCTAGTTTCTTTTTCAATTGGAAAATACTAGGATATGGGGCTTGGTGATGTAGTGCCTATGCATGCTGGCCATATTTTGTTAGGGAAGCTGTGGCAATATGATAGGAAGGTGATCCATGATGAGTTAAGGAACATGTACAGTTTTGAAAAGGATGGAAAAATAATCAAACTTGTCCCTTTAACTCCAACACAGGTCCATGGGGACCAATTGAAACTGAAAAGTGAGGGTGCTCAAAAAATAAAGAGTGAAAATGAGAGTGATCAAAAAAGAAAAAGTGAAAATGAGAGTGACCAAAAAAGAAAGAGTGAAAGTGAGAGTGATCAAAAAAGAAAAAGTGAAAAAGAGATTGAGCTAAAAAGTAAGAGTGAAAGTGAGATTGAGCTGAAAAGCAAGAGTGAAGGTGAAATTGAGAAGAAAAGAAATAGTGAGGCCAAAATGGAGAAAGAGAGAAAAATGAAGAGAAAAAGGAAGAGGGTGAGACTAAGACCTCAAGAAAAAGAGAGAATGAGTTGAAAAATAATTGTGAGGTCGAGAGTACAAAAAAAGATGAAGAAAAAGAGAATGACAGAAAAACAAAGAGAGTGAAAATGAAAAAGAGTCGAAAGAAATGAGAGAGTGAAGAAAGTGGGTGAAAAACAAAGAGAAAAGTGAGTTTTTATACTAAGACGAGTCTTAATTCTAACGAACTTGACATATCTTTGTCTAGTATTATTGTCTCTTTGTTGCGGGGATACGAGGTCGTGTTTCCTAGTGGTGTGTTTAGTGAATTGCCACCTATTAGAGAGATAGACCACTACATTGATTTTGTACCAGGTGCGACAATTCCTATCCGACGTTTCTTTGAAGAACATGAATCCTTGACACACTTGAAGGGACAAGGTAATTTGTTGACTAGAATACATGCTAAGTGAGAGGATTGTATTGAGACTTTTCCTCATGTATTCAAATACACACAAGGTACGGAAACTTTTGTGGTTAATGCTTTAGCAAGAAGGTATATCCTTGTTTTCATTTTAGATGCAAAATTGTTGAGACTTGAATATGATAAGGAATTGCATTCTAATGATGATGAGTTTGCTAGTGTGTATGGAACATGTGAGAAAACATCGTTTGATAAGTTCTATAAACTGGATTGGTACTTGTTTAAAGAGAATAGATTTTGTGTGCCTACTAGTTTTATGCGTAAGTTACCTGTGTGTGATAAACATGGTGGTTTGTTGGGTAATTTTGGTGTAAGGAAGACTTTCATTGTGTTGCATGAACGTTTGCGGAAGTATCATTTGCCTTTCATTGAGTTTGCATATAATTGGAGTGGTCATTTTGGCGTAAATAAGATTTTAAACGTGTTTGCATGAACGTTTGTGGGAGTATCATTTGCCATTCAATGACTTGTTGCATGAACGTTTGCGCGAGTATCATTTGTCTTTCATTGAGTTTGTATATAATTGGAATCATTTTGGGGTGAGGAAGACTTTAAATGTGTTTCTTGAATATTTGTGGGAGAATTGTTTGTCATTCATTGAGTTTACATATAATTGGAGTGTTCATGCTACTACCAAATTTTCACCTTTTGAAATTGTTTATAGACTTAATCCATTTACTCGTTTAGATTTAATGCCTTCACCTGTTGACAACAGGAGTAGCTTGAACACTACTCTTAGTTCAAAACACTACAGTACGACGCTACAGTAACTCGACTACAGTAACCACTTCAAAACCCTAGTTCTTAAAAGTAACTTTCCAAATAAGCCATTGGGCAAAATACAAGGCCTTCCCAAAAACCTTAGTTCATAAGAAATATAATTTTCCTAACTTGCCCTTGAATAGGTGCCCCCTTAAGACCTTCTCATAATAAATCTAATTATTCTAAACAAATAAAATAAGTCCTTTAAATGAATTAAACAAGTTGAAAGCCTTCAAGTCCCCAAAGCCTTTAAGTCATGTTATTGCCCTCTTCCATAGCTTGTATCAAATGAATCAAAACTGGATCTTCGTCCTTCAAGCCCATTTTGAATGTTGGGATTTGCTAGACTCGTCTCAGGTGGATTGTATCGCCTCATTGATCTTCTTGGCTCTTGATCTTGTGATTGACCCAACTAGAACTTGCAAAAGATCTTTAAGACTATGCCTACTTTGGTTCCCATCACCCTCTTTATTTCCAAAATGATTTGGGAAGTTAAACCCTTATGTTATGCATGTGCTATGGCAGTGACGTTTACCAACTCCTAGTAGTTCTCAATCCTATGCCAACTTCTCCTTGAAAAAGGTACCCAGTGTATAGTACCTTCCTTTTCTCCGTGCATCCATAGATCTCATATGTTCTTTCGAGATCGATAATCCATTTTTTTTGCTTTCGGAGGTCCTTCATTACTAGAAAAGTTCGGGTAACGGAGGATCAGAAACTTCCCATACGAACAACCCCTAACTTCGGGTCTAGGTATGTGCACTTGCTGATGTTTAAGCATGTAAGTCAGCAGACGTATTGCTTTAGTGAATCCATGTCCTCCATCCATTGGAGGATTATGATCTTCCTGGTTGTTATCTTCACCAGAGTTCCTAGGTAATCTACCATGTGTCATGTGTTACTTCTTGAAACACATATGTACATGTACTAAGGCCTCGTTTGTATTCGTAACCCATCTCAACCCACCTCAACTCATCTCATCTCATCTTACTACTTTCTCAAATTCCCACACAAAATATAATAAACAATTCAACTTTTTCAAATCCCAAAACAACTTTCCCAAATTCCCACACCAAATATAATAAATAATTCAACTTTTATTCTACTATTCACAAATCATCTCAACCCATCTCAACTCATCTCTGAATCCAAACCTCTCCTAACTCTTATATTTCAAGAAATTCAAGCCTAATGAAAACTAAAATTTCAAGCCTAATATTTGGTACATTTCCTAAGGACATGTGGATTTATACCCAGAGACGTATTGCTCTAATATCACCCTGTGACGCCCCTAGATTCTGCTTGGGATCGAATTGACATCTAAAGCATCGAGACATGCAACATAAGATTACCTGCCCCCGCTCATGACAGATAAAGATATAATGTTCCAAATATGCAATATTCGCAGCTGATAAATATTTTCTTGAGTAATACTATATACCAAACTAAAGATATCCCAAATAATTAAAACATAAGCCTCTTACACACAACATTCATCCCACACATTACCCAGCATTGTCTTAGAAGCTAACCTACCTTCCTATGTCGGAAGTCCTCTCGTTGCCTCTCTGCTTCTTGCTTTCCGCAGCAGCCTCCTTCTCAAGCTCTTTAGTGAATAAGGTCTCAAAAGTGAGGTCTTGCCTCACTTCTCGATCCTTTAAATAGAGTGGGAATTCAGATGTATTTTTTGATGTATCAGAAACTCTAGATATGTTTGGATATGAGTCTTTCATCCTTGTCTTGTCATATTGCAGGATGACAAAGACAAGTGACCAAACCATGGTCTGCATGCCCTACAGTCTGCCAACTCCTTAGCTCTCCTTTGAACGATGGTCCTCCACATGTCGTTTGGCCATACTTCGCCATACTTATGGATTCTAATGACACTACTTGCCTTCACCTTTAATTGCAAAGCCACTTCAGATGTAGCCTCTTAGATGGAGTGTGGGCTTCTGCGTACATTGTTGACACTTCTTCAAATTCTTCCGCGTTATCCCAGAAAATCCCATGTTTGGTTGTGTCAGTTGTTGTTCGTAGTTCCTCTATGGCGAGTGATCCTTTCTCGCCTTGGACAGTTAGTTCGTAACTAGCTCGAGCTCATTCGTCCCTTCAACTCCTCGATTTTGCCTTTCTTTCAACTCTATAAATGGCCTGTCCCCTTTCGTATTAAGTAGGGCCCTAATAGCTTGCGAGTCACCTCCTTGGGTGGTGGATTCTACTAGTGAAGAGATGCATGGTGGGGTGGATTTGCCAATTGCAAGTGTGTTTTGTGAGGTGGGTATGTCAACTCAAGATGGTGGCTCACGGGCCACCTGACACTAGTGAACCATGGGTATACCACCCCTGTTCTTGTGAGATGGATTCTCCAAGGGGTGAGATGCTTGGTGGGATGGGTTTGCCAACTGCAAGTGTGTTTTTTGAGGTGGATCTGTGATGCCCCCAGATTCCACTTGGGATCAGACGGACATCCGAAACATCGAAACATGGAACACAAGGTTACCTGCCCCCGTTCATGCCATATAAGATGCAATGTTCCTAACATGCATCTTGCATTATGCAATATTTGCAGCAGATAGTTTTTTTTTTTTAGCAATACTATGCACCAAACTTATCTCAAATAGTTAAAACATAAACCATGCATACTTACCAAAATAAACATCTACGATTACAGCACGGGTCTCAAAAGACTGTAATCTCAAAACAACGGAGACCTGACTCCATAATTACATTGCCAAAATACACTATTGGGCCAACTCGTTGAGTAACTCACGTAACTAGACTAACGTTGCCGTAATACTATCCAAAGACCTATATATGGATGGAGGTTGCAAGCTCTGTGTTGCATCTACAGCGTCTAGTCAAGCTCCTCAAGTCTGACAGTATCTGCTCCTTGCTTTGATCCTGACACATCGCCTACCATTTGGGGGGAATGGTAGTGGTGAGATTTGATTACAAATGTCAGCAAATTAATAGGAAATTTTCGCACAGGTTAATGATGTATGCATGGCAGTAAAAGTATGAATACATAATCAAAGTTGTAAGTAAGCATAGCATAACTTGACGTATAGCATGGCATGAATGACATAATTTGAACTGAACTGAAACTTAGTTTGACGTGACATGACATGTACGTGAACTTAAAACATAATATGCACTAGCAACATAACATGGATTTAAAACATAGCATGAACATGAACATACATAATTTGAACATGAACTTGAACATAACATGAACTTGAGCATAACATAACATAAATGTGAAATTGAAACATAACATGAACGTGAACATGACATAACATTAATGTGAACTTGAACATAACATGAACCAGAACATAACATGACAGAAACATGAACTTGAAACATATTATTGTCTCACCCCAGTCACCATGATAGATTAGTCTTATCTCATGGGGTTACTATGATTGCGTAATCTTATCTCGTGGGGATACCATGATTGCGTATTCTTATTTCATGAGGTTACCATGATTATGTATTCTTATCTCATGGGGTTTTCTTATCTTATGGGGATACCATGATTGCGTATTCTTATCTCATGGGGTTACCATGCTTTAACAATAACCATGAACTGAACAATAACTTAACTGTACGAAGATGTACAGTAAGTTGAAAGACATGACGCACTTAACAGAAAATATTTTGTGACTTGGCATAACATGTGACAGGCAACATTTCATAACATGACATAACATGTAATAGTGAATATTACGTGACATGGTATACATGTAAAAGTCAACATTATGTGACATGGCATACATGTAATAGATGGTGTGACGCCCCCAAATTCTGCTTGGGATCGGACGGATATTTGAAGTGTCGAGACATGCAACACAAGGTTACCTGCCCCCGTTCATGACATATAAGATATAATATTCCTAACATGCATCTAGCATTATGCAATATTCGCAGCGGATAATTTTTTTCTTTAACAATACTATGCACCAAACTAAAATATCCCAAATACTTAAAACATACTCCATACTTAACGACATACTAAACAACTAAGACCACAATAATAGTCCATAAGGTTGTGATCAAAAGAGTGCTGGAGATTGAACTCCACCAATACAAGTAGTAATCTGAGGTAACTATTGTAATACCATCTACGTCGCACCGTCGCTTAGTCGGCCGTTTCCAGTTGGTCGATTCCCGGTTCTCCTTCAGATCCTATAACAAAATCTACCATTCGGGGGGAATGGTAGTTGGGACTACCATAGTGAGATTTAATTATAAATCTCAGCAAGTTAACGGAAAACTTCCACACAGGTTAATGATGCATGCATGGCAGTAAAAGCATGAATGCAAAATCAAATCATAAGTAATCATAGCATAACTTGACATACAACATAACATAACTGGCATAACTTAAACTGAAACTGAAGCTTAGCATGAACGTAACTTAAAACATAGTATGAACGTGAACTTGAAATATAACATGGACTTGAAACATAACATGAACGTGAACATACATAATTTGAACATGAACTTGAGCATGACATAACATAAATGTGAACTTGGAACATAACATAACATGAACTTGAAACATATTCTTGTCTCATGGGATTACCATGATTGCGTGAACGTAAACTTAAACGTAACATAACATGAACTTGAAACATGACTTGAACGTGAAATACATGAACTTGAAATCTTATTCAATAGACTTAATCATTAAAGTGACCATATGGGTGCTACACAGGTCCCCTTGAGCCGTATGTCCCTGCCGATTACCGCATCACATCACAGGTTTCTATACCAGCTGTGAGTGCGTTAATACATACTCCACAGTTGTTGTGGCCCCACGTATTCTACGTGTCACAATTGTTGTGTCTCACGTAGTGTATGCTCCACAGTTGTTGTGGCCCCATACTTCATGCTCTATAGTTGTTGTGGCCCCATGACTTATTTGTTTGTGCCACACTTGCTGTGGACACACGTAACATAATATGTGGCACCATCGGCGTTAGTGCCTGGTGCGCTCCGGTGACCAGCTAATTAGGCCCCATTCGCAACCTGTTGACTATACTTCGTCAACCCAGGGAATTTCACACCTATTTAGACACTCCAGCGTGAACAAAGGAGTTCCACTAGGATATTACCCCATCCTAACGCTTAGGGTCGTGATTGACATGAATAACTTAACTGGCATACTTGACATTTCGTAACGTGACGTAACATGAACGTGACATAGAAGATAAAAGTCCCGACGTAGCATAACGTGACATAGAAGATAAAAGTCCCGACGTAGCATAACGTGACATGAACGTAAGATGACAGACATGACATACTTCAAGACATAAATGTAACAGAGTACATTTCATAACATGGCATACATGTAACATGCAACATTTCGTAACATGGCATACCATATAACAGACAACATTTCTCAACATGGTGTAACATGTGACAGTGAATATTACGTGACATGAAGTACATGTAACAGTTGGTATACTTAACTTAACATGACATACGTGCAATGTATAGGAATACGTGACAGAATATCTTGTGTAACAGATGAATAATTCATGACAGAATAAATCCTGTGTAACAGATAAATATATAATGACTTGGCATGGCACATATGATAACATGCATACATATAATTTAGTTCCCTTACTTATCACTCATACACATTAAACTGATAGTAAGTTAAAAGCTAACTTACCTCGATCGTCGTGTTCTACTAGAATAAAGTGCGAAACACGAGGAACTGTAAAAGGGTATTCTAAAAGTTTGAAATTAATTACTAACAATTAGGAATGTGAACAGAGACAACTTAGAGTAAAATTACCATTTTACCCTCTACATGTGGGCAAATAACCATTTTACCTCTAACTTAAGGATTTGATATCCGAATTCCAAAAATTACCAAAATTTACATTCCTCATGTAAATTTCATCCCAAACTCAAATATTAACCCAGAAAAATTTAAGACCAATCACAACTATGAAAAACTCACTATGGCCGAAACCTACATAGGCCATTTGTCTTGATTTTGGTTGCAATTCTTTCAAGTTTCAAAACTCATGAATAAACCAAAATCTTGTAACAAAGATCTTCCTATCCTAAGTTTAAAAACACCCTTAAAAAATATCTATTAAGAAAAAGCTAATTATCAACACCAAAATTTTTGTAAAAAGACCCAAACTTTTTAACAAAAAGTAAACCTTAAATCACAAGTTTTGACCTTAATAAAAACATCTCCAAGAATTCCAAAAAAAATCAAATCTTACTTCTAACATATTCATAACATCATCCTAAGATCAAACATGCTTTAAATCATCAAACAAAACTCACCAAAAATCACAAAACAACACTTGGAGTTTTTGGTTTTAAACTTAGTCCAAAATAAAAACTGATTTTCCCAACTAACTATGATCAATCTCTTGATCCATGGCTTAAAGACATGTGATCTTCAAACTAACACATCACATGGTTTAAAAATGTGTCCTAAAGAAGATCCAACCATGAAACTTAAAATCACATGGCTAAAATTTAATAAAACATGGATCTAACTCAAAAACATCAAAGTTTAGGCCTAACCGAAATCCTCTTGCATAGAAAATCATATCTTTAAAACTAATACTAAATATCTTCGAAATAAAATCCTAACATGTATATAAGAGGCTTAGGATCATCATATAAAAATATCAAAGCCTTTGGAATAAGATTAAACCACGAAATATTCAAACTTTCACCAAACAGAAACTGTTTTTCCACTTCCAGTTTTAAAGTTTCTAACTCTAAGAAAATCTATCATCAAAAGCTTTATCCAAGCAACAAAACCTCAATGAACATTCATAAACACATGTTAACAACACTCCATAAAATTTTCGGACCAAGATATGCCCATTAGCTTGGTCCAAACTTCCAAAACATGACATACTCTCCAGTTTCACGCCCAGAATGACATTTCCATGGTTAAAAATACTTTTGACTGAACAAATGAGCATGGAATGAGACAAATAAGATATCCACGGAAACTAGACTCAAATACGAACAACTTATGTGAAGGAGTCATCATGAGATAATACTTACAAAGGATCATGAATAGCCACGCAAAAAGACCCAGAAATCTGCCCGAGAGAGCTCTTTTGGGTTTCTCTCTAAGAACGGGGGAAAGAAGTGATAAAATGGAGAGACATGTGTCTTGCACGACTTTAGACTTCTGGAGGGGGAAGTTATGAGCTTGAATGACCCTTGATTGTGTAACACTGCTGATAATGGATGTTGAAATAGTAGAATGGATGGAAAGATAATACTGCTTTCTTAGAGGGAAAGCGCCTCCAGATTTAGAGATGAGAAATAGGGTTTTGATTCAAATTTTTTTCATGCTCTATCAGGTTCAGTCATCTAGACTTATACGGACTCCCTAATGGGCCATGAGGCCTTACATCAGACTAAGCTTAAAACAAACAGACCCATGCACGTGGGCCTTTTACATAGACTCAGAAATATTAAAGACATAAAGCAATAACATAAGGGCCTGATCTCTCAGCCCACGGTGGCTACTACAGCCCACCACCCAACTCGTTACAACCCACTTAATACTCGGTCCAACCCATTGCCGAAGACCATGAGTTCGTGCACTCTGACTCAAGACAACACCGAACAAACACACACACACATTTCTCTTGTCGGCACTTCACTTCACTAGCTTAGGGTTTCTTCCATCTTCACGTCGCCTCAGCTTCTTCACCGTATGATCCTCACAACTCACCGTGTGATCCTTACAACTGGGTCGGCTTGTTACAAATCTCCCCTGTTCAGAACACCTTGCCCGCAAGGTGGGAAAAATCTGCTTTGAGCTTGGAGTACCCTTCCCACGTCGCATCCGCCGCTGTCTGACCTTGCCACCGAACCAAGAGCTCAGCCCGAGCTTGATTTCCGATCTTAGCCATGTGCCGACTCAAGATCTCCTCTGGTTCAGCCATAACCACTCCTTCTCCGTCTACCGGTGGTAACGTAGGTAAGGCCAAAAATTTGTTTCCTATTTTTTTTTTTAATTGGGATACATGGAATGTGGGGTGAATCCTTGAAGATGATGGTAAATCTAATGTATAAGCCACCTGACCTATTTTTTGTGTGATGCGAAAAGGACCAAAAAACCGAGGGGCTAACTTGAGGCTGCGCCGCTGAGCCACTGTACTCTGCCGGTAAGGCTGGAGCCGCAGGTATACTTCTTCTCCCACATTAAACTGTTGTTCCTTGCGTCTAAGGTCTGAGTACTTTTTCATTCGGTTTTGTGCATTGAGGATGTTGTGCTTAAGCAACTGTGAAATCTGGTCCCGAGTTCTGAGGTCAGTGTCCACAGCTTCTACACGTGCTGTACCTGGCACATAGTTTAGTAGTCGAGGAGGTGGTTGTCCATATAGAGCCTCATAGGGAGTTGTTCTGGTGGATGAATGTTGGGTTGAGTTGTACCACCATTCCGCGAGGGGAATCCACCTCGCCCAATCTTTGGGTCTGTCCCCACTGAAACACTGGAGGTAATTCTCCACTGTTTTGTTTACGGCTTCTGTCTGTCCATCCATTTGCGGGTGGTAAGCAATGCTTAGAGAGAGTTGAACACCCTGCAACGAAAAAATTTCTTGCCAAAACTGACTTGTAAAGGTGCTGTCACGGTCAGAAACAATGGACTGTGGTAGCCCATGAAGTTTAAAAATATGCTTAAAAACAAGATGAGCGATATCCCTAGCTGTATAGGGGTGTTTGATAGGGATGAAATGACTGTATTTGGTCAGCCTATCTACCACTACCCACAAAGCATTGAATCCTTGGGAGTTAGGCAAACCCTCCACAAAATCCATGGTTATATGAGACCATGATTGAGTCGGCACTGGTAGTGGTTGTAGTAGTCCGCTAGGTAGGGTATTGTCCACCTTTACTCGTTGGCACACGTCACAGTTTCGAATAAACGCTTTAACATCCTTTTTAAGGCCTTCCCAATAGAAATCCCTCCACATTCAATGGATGGTCTTATCATACCCAGAGTGACCCCCCCAAGGGTTGCTGTGTGAGAGTTCTAGCAGCCTATTTTTGAATTCCTCATGCTTGGGAATATACAGCCTGTTCTTGTACAGTAAGAAACCCTCCCTAATGGTGTACTTAGGACCCAACTTGCCTTCCGAAAAGGACTGCATCAGGTTCTGGACCTGTGCATCCCCTACACATGCTACCTTCAATTCATCAATCCACTGCACATTAGGAAATGAGATCAGCATTAGTTCCACCTTCCCTTCCATATCCTTTCGTGATAGGGCATCGGCTACTCTATTTTCCACCCCCTTTTTATACTCCACCACGAAGTCATAACCCAGCAGCTTAGTAATCCACCTTTGTTGCATCGGAGTACCCACCTTTTGGTCCAAAAGGTGCTTGAGACTCTGCTGGTCAGTGCGCACCACAAATGCTTGCCCCACTAGATAATGTCGCCACTTAAGCACGGATGAGACAAGGGCAAACAACTCCTTCTCATAGGTAGACATCATAAGAGCCCTCCCTTTTAATGCTTGGCTGAAAAAAGCTAAGGGTTTACCCTGCTGCATCAAAACAGCCCCAATTGCGTTGCTCGAAGCATCGCATTCAATAGTATATGGCCTTGAGAAATTTGGAAGTGTTAAAACCGGAGGCTGTGTGACAGCCTCTTTGAGCTTGTGAAAGGCCCGTCGTGCCTCCTCACTCCACTTGAAAGCATCTTTTTTTAACATTTGGGTTAAGGGAGAGGCAATCCCCCCATATCCTTTTATAACCGCCGGTAGTAACCCGTTAAACCCAAGAAGCCTCTCAAGCCCTTGAGGGATTTGGGTAGTGGCCAATCTTTCATGGCTGACAGCTTATCAGGATCTGCCTGTACTCCTTCCGCTGAAATTAAGTGGCCCAAATAACCTACTTCCTTACATCCAAAGTGGCATTTGGATCTCTTAGCATACAGCTTATGTTGTCGCAGAATTTCAAGGGTCACTTGGAGGTGCCGAACATGGTCCTCCACTGTTTTGCTGTACACAAGTATATCATAAAAAAAAACAAGTATGAATTTCCTCAAGTAAGGCCTAAATACCTCATTCATGAGACTTTGGAAAGTGGATGGAGCGTTAGTTAGCCCAAAAGGCATCACTAGAAATTCATAGTGACCTTCATGCGTCCAAAACGCTGTCTTGGGCACATCTTCTGGCTTCACCAAAATTTGGTGGTATCCCGACCTCAAATCTAGCTTGGAAAAAACTTTAGCTCCATACAATTCATCCATAAGCTCTTTCACCACCGGAATGGGATATTTATCCTTGATAGTGGCCCGTTCGAGATTCTTGAAAGGATTGGAGCAGTAGCTTATCGACTTGCACTACCTCCACAGTTTTCAGCTATGCATGTTGTTTTTCATATCTCAATGCTCCGAAAATATGTGCACGACCCTACCCACGTGCTGGATTATGCACCTCTCCAGGTGCATAAGGATTTTTCATATGAGGAGGCACCGATTCGAATTTTGGATCAGGAGGTTCGAGTACTCCGCAACAAAACAATCCCAATGGTCAAAGTACAATGGAACAACCACACAGAACAAGAGGCGACGTGGGAACACGAAGACGACGTGAGGAATAAATATCCCACCCTCTATTCTTAAGGTACGTTAATCTCGAGGACGAGATTATTTTTAAGTGGGGGAGAGTTGTAATACCCGAATCCTACTACGTAGGTCTTTTTGTCATCTATCAATATTGTTAAGTTAAATATTTTGGAACAAAGAGTTTCATTATGTTATTAAATTATTTTTAAGATGGGTGTGTCTTTAATTTTAAAGTGGGTTATTTCCTTGAATCCTTTACTTTTTATCAAATTAGAATATGACCCCAAACCTTCTCAACCATAGGATGGATAGGTGAGAAAATATCCTCCTATGTTTGAATCTCCACTGTCCATTTCTTGGCTTGTAAGACAAGCTTTGACTAAATTACTTTTCCTCTAAACGAAACTGTCGGCTTCCTCCATAAGCAACCCGAGTTCTTCTCCTTCTCCTATACATTGAAACAAACCTTCTCCTTCTCCTCTACCCCCACCGACAGCTTCTAAGGCAAGAGACGAGTAAACTCTTTCTTATTTCCCTTCACCCGTCGATCCTAAGGCGCACAAAGGAGAGAAAATTTCTCAAGTCTCCTCCTTCGCACGAGAGAGACCTTTCGGTTTCCTCCAAGCCGTGTAAATTCCTTTCACTTTTTCCAGTCGATTTCTCTCATTTCCGTAAAACAAAGCTTCTCACCGAAACTCTTCAAGAAGATCAACCTTGTAAGTAAATTCCTTTGGCTTTAAATTTCTAGTTTCGAAATCCTAGATTTATAGGTTTACATAGGGTTTCATTTAAGAAATTTATGTTTGTGTTCCAGTTTGAGATTTCTGAATTTCTCTCCCTTTTCCTTGTTGCCGTGTACTTCTGTGGCTTCAAAAGAGATCCACGCAGGTAACAATCTTTTCATGGGTTTCTTGCAAATTGGGGGTTTTCGGATTTCATGTTAGCCGAGTACTATGTGGTAATTTCTTGAGACATTTCTTTAATTGTTTTCTCACTTAGCTGCTAGTAAACGAAAAAAAAATCCAAATTTTCTGGGTTAGGACCAAGCACCTTGAATTGCCTTGCCGTGAGTCATGCTCTGTTCTTGTTGATTCCGAGTTGTGTGTGTGTGAGTGTTCTGTTTCAGGAGCTTAACAGTATGTGTACATGTTCTGTTTTGATGTGTAAAAATAGCCGAGTGTCCCAAGGCAGAATTCTCTAGTCCCTTTATTATGTTTTCTTGAGTCTAAATCATGTTTTGCTTTGCTAAATTTATGTTTTAATTGTTAAAATTATAGAGTTAAAGTTATGATTTTCAAACATGTTTCTTCAAGTTATGGCCCAAGTAAGTCATTAAGAATTTTAAACCTAAGTTAGTAAGCTTACTTAAAAACCCTTAAGTTACCAAGAGTGTATCTTTTATTAGTATTTGTTTTAGAAAAATATGTGAGGTTCTTAAATAATTGAAGGAAGATGCTAAGGGTTAACTTATGCCATGTAAATAATTTAATGAGTAAAGAAGATGCCTTAATTCCATTTCTTGGAATTTAAGGGAGCACGTATGGGTATTGGGTAGTAAAGTCCTTAGTAAAATGAATTTTAATATGTTATTTCCTTTTATTGAATAGGAGTGTAATTGCAAGATTTAAAGACTCTACTTATAAAGCCTCGAGGTAAGTAGTTATGACCATGCTCCTTACACACAAAGTTCTCTTATGAAAGAATATCTCTCTCTTTGCACATGTTCTCTTACAAAAGAATAAATGTATATATTATGTACAAGCCTTTCTTGGTAGCCCCTGTTAAGTATCCTATTGATTACAATTGTGTGTGTGTAAGGTAATGCATCATGAAACTTTATGCATGCCCTCTTTAAATATCTATGCCTTACTTATATGTAACATGACATGAAACACTTTTTAAGTAAAAAGCATTTGCATTGGACTAAAGGAAGATAATGAAAATGTTTAACTAAAAAGAAATAAAAGAGAAGAACTAAAAGCATGAACGTACATAATGGCCACATGAATGAAAGGGTACCAAAGAATGGGCAGATGGCAATGCCGGGTAAGTGGTACTGGTAGTGCACCCAGTGCTACTCCCACAAAAAGGGGTTCCAACCTGTGGCCGCGGGTGGAATTCGGGTCCAAAAGACCGCTAACCCCAACACACGGGGCGTAATAGTGTGTATTGGCCCAAGAAAGTGAAATATAAAGTAAAGTCATTTCATTAGTCATTTATGCATGAAAAGTACATGTAAGCATGAAAGCACAGTTTACGCATGAAGATGTAGTTAAGCATGAAAGTAAGAGTATGCATGAAAAGTACTGTTAGACAGGAAATGTACGGTTAAGCATGAAGTATAATGATGCATGAAAGTGTAGTTATTCTTTAAATATTTATGCATGAAAGCATTTGTTAAGAACTAGTAAACATTTATGTCTGCATGTTTTCAAAAGGAGAAGATTATGTGACTATTAAGTTAACGGCATGGTGTACTGCTTACTGAGTATTAGACTCACATTGTGTTAATATTTTAAACGTCCAGGTATGAATGATGATGCTGCGAAGCCGGGCGCTGCTGAGGAGGGAGGGGCTGAAGTTTAGAGTTCCCAATTGGTTTGAATTGAAGGACAATGATTATGTTTCCCTTATGTTTTTATTTTGGGTCCCATGTTGGGACGTTGTGTTGGTTTGACTTTAAAACAATATGCCTTTGGGCAACGGTAAATACTATGGTGGGGTGATGGTAACGGTATATTTTCTATGGTGGGGTGATGGTAACCCCACATAGGAAGGTTAAATGCCTTTTTGTATGTATTATGGGGATTGAGTCCTCTTAATTAGAACTAGTATGTTTTGATAATTGGATGATGGACTCTGAGAGTCCTCTGTTTTGAATTCGGAACAAATTGTTTACCAGGTGCTTACTTTTAAACAGGAAACGCAGTGTACATGCACGACATGTTCATGTCCATTTTTTTTTCGCATGGTAAAAATAGTACTAATAATAAAAAGGTAAAAGAAAAGGCCAATTGCCGCGACCACGTCTTACTCAGAAGGATTGGGGCGGGGTTGTGACAACTACAGCAACCCGCATTATCACCAGCCCATCAGGCCTCACCTTCTCAACGGGCCTCTTATTCTCAGAGTAACCAAGCCGCCTCTCCTTCTCAAGATTACTCACCCTACCATCCAGTACATTTAATGGATTCTCAAGACCTGTTTGAACTGGAATTAGCGAATTATGACCCTTAGAATAAATTAACATTAAATATTAATATTAATATTAATATTAATTATATTCTAATTAAATTAATATTAATATTTATCACATTTATTAAATATTAATATTAATAATAATTATATTATAATTAAATTATCATTATAATTAACTTAATAATTAATAATATTCTAATTAATATTAACTAATTTATTTATTTTTATCACATTTTATATTTAATAATAATAAATCGAACCAAATTTCTTAATGACAAAAAATACCTACATATTTTGTGAGAGGAGTGATAATTGAAATTTTAATGTTTGGCTAACCTACTATTCACCTACAAATTTGAAGAATCACTGTAGCAGAAGTCTAAACTTTTATACTGATGTCCAATTTAATGTGGTGATTTTTTAACACATATTAACTAAAGTTTAACTATCATTAGATGAAGGAGGATGTAAAACTCTCTCGGCTGACGTTCTCTCTCTCTAGGAAAACCCTCCCCTTTCTCTCTAAAGTTCCCAAAGCTCCAGATCTGTTGAAAGGGGGTGGGAGCTTCGGCTCCTCGCCCCCCCGCCCTCTTCCTCTTCTTCTCTGTCTTTTGATTTCTGTGTAGTGTTTTTGTTTTGTTTTTGTGTTTTTAGGCCGAATAAGGGAGGATCGTCGTTCGAGTCTTTCCAGCCATCACATCTCTACACGCGCCCCGCTGGCATGACGCCCAGCCGCCGATCTTCAAGACCTCCAAATCTGGCGTCCATCGGAGTGGAGCCTAGCCTGCATGCGCGGGACGAAGTTCCGGACAACGTTGGCTCGTGGCCTTCACGCGCCACCGAGGTGCCCTCTCCTGACGCCACGCTCGGTTTCTGTGGAACCTCTGACTCCGGGACTTCCAAGTCTGACCGTCGGCTTTCCTCCCAGCGTGAACAGTTTCTGCACAAGCCAATGTCGATCATTGTGTACTGTTCATCCGTTTTTATTTTTTTTTGTTTATTTCTTGTTGTTCGTTTCAGTACTTTGTGTTTGTTATGTTTTTGTTTTTGGTGTTGTTTTTTGTTGACCTGAGTGAGGTTTGGGCCTTTGGATTGGACGTAATCCACAAGGCAAGAGCTTTTTGAGAGTGGTGGGCGATGCTACGGCCGATGATTGTACGACCGGGATGTTGTGGTCCGTACGAAAGCTGGGTGCTTGTTCCACCAGGACTCGAGATGACGATGCTTGCAGTGAGTGTGTCGTTTGGGGCCTCAGCAGTGCTTGTGGTCTTGTAATTGTTTAGTGGTTATTTGTAGTTGTTTGTTAGTTTTAGTTTTTAATAAATAGGATTCGGCTACTGGATTTGATGTCCATAGCAGCGTCCTGTACTCTTCTCCCCTGGGAGGATAGAGAGGGCCTTTAAGTTTTGTTTTTACAGAACGCTTTCTCTGATATGAGAGAGTTTGATTAGAAGTTAAGACAATATCCGCCACAAAAGAATTTGTGTGTGGGGAAGCTCCAGAGTTATTGCGTTAGTTGACTTATAGACTGGATTTTCTATGTATTAAATTTTCTTGTATTGATAAGTCACATTTGTAACTTCGGTTCTTTAATGAAATGAGTATGTTTCTTAAAAAAAAAAAAAAAAAAGAGAAACTATTTGACTTTGACCAAGCAGAATGCTATAAGTTCACTACGACTGCTGCGAAATGTCCGCCAAATCACAACTCAATTCGACTAGGTGGAGGCTTCCATAGCCAAATGTCTGCGACTCCCCACCTTCTTCTTAATAAGTTCACTACGGCTGCTGCCATTGCTAGTACACCCATACCCAGGCTAGCCTTCTCGCTCGTTTCTTCCTCTCCTAAATTCCATCTTTTCTCTTCAGCTTTTGCCTCTCGTCTCCTCCCCCAACCCCCAACGCTCTCTTCTTCTCTCATCTTCCCGAGGGTGCTCTCCACTTTTAATATCGCCATGGGGGATGCTCCTGACGCTGGCATGGACGCCGTCCAGAGACGACTCATGTTTGATGACGAGTACAATTCCCCCCCCCCCCCCCCCCCCCCTTTTTTCCGCTCCTCTCTGCGTGTGTGTGCGCGCTTTTTTTACGCCTCGATTTCGTTTCTATTGTTCTTTGATTTGCTCGGTACGATAGGCATAGCTGGAGAAAGGGGACGTAAAACGAACTCTCTCTCTCTTTTTTTTTTTGTTTACAGTTTATTTTTATTTCATGTTGATTTATTTATTTATTTGTTTTGTTTTCCTTTTGTGTTCTGTTTCGTTGCGGATGAAATGTATATAGATGAAAATATTCTGTTTGGTTTCGGATGAAATGCTGGAGATTAAAATTAATAGGTTTGTTTTAGATATAGAAACGATGATGAATTGTGGCTCAGCTTATTGAAACTTTTTTGTTGAGTATTGGTTCAGCTAAGATTTATGTTTTTTAATTTTTCTGACTACCAAACAGAATTCTCGCTGCTTTGTGGATGTTTGGACTTCTTCCTGTCATTTTCATTTAAATTCTGTCATTCCTCTAAACGTGATTGAAACTTCAATTCATTACGTGCTTATATTATGTTTTTCATAGTTTGATACGTAAAGATTAAAATGCATTCGGACTCAGCTGTTACTAGTACGTTTATCCATTGGAGTTTAGGAAATCTCTCAGTTTATTTTGCTTCTGATTGGCACTAACAGTATGAGATTCATAGTATTTTTTTATTCATTTATTTTAATTTTTTAGCTCCTTAAACTAATAAACAAAAAGCCAAGATTTCTTTTACTCGTATTTTTTTCCTGAACAATTCGGGCATTGAAATCCACTAATTTACTTCTGTAAATTTGTGATAGTATTTTATTTTTTTGATTACTTGTTTAGATTTAATAGGTGCCAGTAAGGTAATAATTTTATTATGAGAAACTAATTGAAACGATTATTTGTCCATGGTTGTCCTTCGTTCATGCCTGGCTGAGTGAATTTATGATGATAATAATTAGTGGTCATACACTGAATAAGTTCAATGCATATTATTGTCCGAGGTTCTCAGCCCTTTTCTTGCGCGGTGAGTTTATAATCCCTAAGTACTCCAAAGACTCAAATATAGTAAATCAAGAAGGTGGTAAGACCCTTGCAGAGTTCTCCAACTGCTAGCTCAGGCACAGGAAGAGGTTTGGAACCCTCTATCCGTCTCTCAAGCTTGATGAGTGATGCGCACTTGAACAGCGATTGAGAAAGCTGTGGGCCATGCAGTACCCACATACGACAGCTCTGCGGCACAGCGTGTTTGCCACCACACCGGCTGGCTGGTGCATTGGCCTTACCATAGTATGACCCTTTGATTAGAACGCCCCATATCCCCTTTCAGCTAGTCTTCAATCATGAGGAAAGCTGACCCCAGAAGTTGGGCATTCCTGCAGACACCATCCCAGTTATCTGGATCCAAAACTGACTTGCCCAATTTTTGAGTTTTTAATTTGCCTCTCAGTATCTGGGGTCTGTCAAATGATCAAAGCTTAGAAAGCAAGCAGAGTGCCAAGGAAGGTGGTAGCTTGTGAAGAGGTTTTCGTACTGACAATGCTGTATAGCATTGGTGAAGGCAGTGTTGGCTTAAACATTATTTTTTTCCCCTTGAGGAAGTGGTTATGTGATTGTAGTTGGAGAATTAGATTACAGAGGTCTCTTGGTGTCTTGAAAATATGTTGGGTTGGAAAGGATGCAAATAAACTTTGCTCCCATTAGTTGGTTATCTGAATGTTTATTCAATTTGCCGTAAATTTTTAACAATGATATGCATTGCAGTTCATTATGGTTAAAAAATGAAAAGGAGCGTTATGGTTCAAACTGAAAAAGGAAAGTATGACAAACCATGCTTGAGGTGTTGGTCTAAAACCTCTTGCATATAGAGGGAAATAAATGACCGAAGTTTTGGGGACAACACAAAGGCCACTGAAAATATCAAAGCTTTCTTTTCCAATGCAATTTTACCACTAGATGAAATGCTGGGTGATGCCTAAATGAGTGGTAGATCTGTAACATGTTGGAAGGGGCGGTTGGATAGACATCATAGTTAGCCCCTGTAGTAAATAATCCTACTTTGTTTGACGGGCTGTGCATATGGAGGGAAAGCAATGACTGATGTTTTGGGGACGACACAGAGACCACTGAAGATGTCAAGGCTTTCTTCTTTTTCAAGACACTTACCATTGGATAGGGCTGTAAATGAACCGGTCTGTTCGATAGCCCGCTCGGTTAAACTCGAATTGAACTCGACTAGTGAAAAAGAAAGCTCGTTCGTGAAAGCAGATACTCGCTCGATTTGTAAATGACACATACCCGATAAAATTTGACTCAACTCGGCTAAGGCTCGTTAAGGCCCACTTGTTTATGCTTGAGTTGACTCGTTAGCTTGACTTAATTAAAACTCATTCATATATTGATAAATATATACATACACCCATGTATATATACATATATATATGTATTAGTTAATAATATAAGCATTCCACTTTTATAATTAAATATATAATATGTAATCTAATTACTTATGCCTATATAGTGAATATACTTCATAGGTATATTTTATAATTTGTATAATAATTAGTCGTTAAAATTTAATAATTTCATATACTAGTATGTGAAAACCATATATGAAATAGATATATGCTATCATATTAAATGTATGTATTAATAATATATGTAGGCGTATAATATATTATTATTTTGGATAAATATCAACTAGTTAGATATTAATTATTTATAAATTTTTTAAAAACCTGAGAAGTCCTCGTGTTGCACCCCTCGTTTTACTTATAATTTTTTTTATAAAATTTTATAATTCAATAGAGTTTCTATTTGTTAGTTGTATAAATTCAATATTAGATCTTTTATTTTTTATTTATTTAATTTATTAATTATTAAATCTTATTCAAAAAATAAAAAAAATAAACAATTCGAGCTTGAGCTCGGCTCGACTCAAATTCGTTTGTGGGACGAGCTCGAGCTCGAGTTTAGAGTTTAGCTTATCGAGTTTAGCTCCGAACAAAGAATAAAAAAAAATCTCGAGCTCGAGTATTTTGAGTCCATCCGAGCTCGGCAAGCTAAAGACCAGCTCGGCTCGGCTCAATTACGGCCCTACCATTGGATGACGACCAGCCTATGTCTCTCTAGCTTTAGTTTTCTGGATTTCCTTTGTCTATTTTCTCTCTCTAACTATTTATATCTGATGTACACCACAATATATTCTGATTGTCTCTCACTTTTTCTTGATTATTAATAACACTTGTATAATTATTTTTTTTGGCTTGTTCTGTGGGGAAGGGATTTTGCACTTTGCACCCAAAACTACTAACTAAACTGACACATTGTACCCATTAACTACCAAAACCGGATACTTTGCATGCTCGGTCAATTCTAGTTATTAAGAAGGATGAAAATAGGCAACGTGGCATAATTTTTGTGATACCCCATATGATAAGGATAAGGGTAGGTGGTGAATGAGACCTACATTGCTTGGGAATGAGAAGTTCTTGCTCTTTATAAGGTTCCAATGAGGCTCCATTTGTATTATTGACTAGTCATTTTGGAGTATAGGTCATGTGGTTTGGGCCTTCCATTGGGGTGTTACAATTTTTATGGTCAGATTTTTTATGGAGGGTGCAAACTTCAAATTGTCAACTGTGCAAAGGGTCAATTTTGGTAGTTTGGAAACTTGAGAGTACAAAGTGTATATATCCCCTTCTATGTTGGTCTATATAAATTTGTTGCTCAGATTTGTCTGTTGTTATCTTTCATGTCCTTTTTGATATTATTTTGTGAATAATGTTTTAGCATTAAAGCTTCATGTGTAATCTTATAATTCAAATTACTTGTTCCTGATCAGCTGATGTGCTGATGATGTTGTAAAATTCACAATTTCTACAGATGCATTTTGGTGGATGAGAATGATCGTGTTGTTGGTCATGATACCAAATACAATTGTAAGTAAATTTTTGCACTGCTACCTTCTTTGTAATTAACCATGTAAATCTCCCCCCTTTTTGGTTCCTGGTGTGTGCTTGTGTGTATCTAGTCTTGGAGGGGGGGACATTTTGAAAGTTTAATATATAATGAATATTTTCTTTCTACCTAGTATATTTTTATGTTGGTAAGGCTCATGGCAGCATTTGATATCTTTTTTTTTTTTTTGAAACTTCGAATTTCATTCAACAAACACTATGGGCCTCAGCCATTACATTGTTAAGGTCAGGAACAGACACTGCATTACCAGAGCTTACAGCATTGACATCAAAATTTACTAGGTCAGGAACAGACACTGCATAACAAGAGCTTACAGCATTGACATCAGACTGTACTACAGCTATTACACTTTTTGATATCTTTTAGTACTTGATGACTTAAATGTTTAATATGATCTGGTGATTACCATTACATCTTACTTTTTCTTTCTTTCTTTAAGTTACTTATAAAAAATAAAAAAAAAATTCTTCCTTCAAGTTTGGATATCACTGCTTGGAAGAAGACTCCTCTAGTGGTTCAAAGAAGTGAACTTTTTCATGATTCTTCCTGTCATACATTTAGAATTTCAGAAAACTGTGTTGCAACAAATCCGTACATATGCATCACTTGGGCTGGAGGCAAACTAGGATGCTTCTTAATGCCATCTGCAATTAAAAGCATTCTAAAAAAGACAATCTAGTACAACGTGTAGATGAAAAAGCAAGAAACAAATCTATAGCATTTTCTGAAGAAGTGATTATTTCGATTGCGAGTTAGAAGAATCTTTGCTTTGTTGGGTTTGATAATTAAGTTTTCCGTATACCTGTACAATTTTGGATTAGAAATGTGATATCATATTTTAAATATTGATCAAATTATGGTCTAGTTTGCTCAAAAGTATACCATCTTTGTCATAAATGATGATTCTGTGGCTATGCAATCGACGTACTTAGGTTCTTATTAAAGGACAAATTACTAATGCTACATGTCTTATACCCATATTGCTAACACAAAATTTTGTAATGAGACACCCCCATAGTTTTTCACTTTGGGTTAGCTTTTTGTTTTTGTTTTTGTTTTTCCCAAGGAATTGACCTTTATTATAGACAGAATTTGGTGAAATTATGAAAAGGAGAAGAAGCAGAAGCTGAATGGTGTGATATTATGAGTTTTCTTTCTTTGCCAGTGTAGTTTGTGGTATTAAAGGAAGTTATAATTATTAGGATCCTTTGTGAGTATAACTGTTGTCTTTTT